>JAESVK010000494.1:474816-487562 GCA_017140935.1 Hamamelis virginiana | reverse complement strand
GAACCCTCGTCTTTTCTATCTTTTAAACTGTCATTTTTGGAAAAGACGAGGGTTGAAAACACTTGTGGTATTGAGAAAAGACGAGGGTTTTAAACACTCGCCGTTTCTATATAAGACGAGGGTTTTAAACCCTCGTCTTTTCTTTGAAAATGCTTGTGGTATGAGAAAAGACGAGGGTTTTAAACACTCGCCGTTTCTATATAAGACGAGGGTTTTAAACCCTCGTCTTTTTAAAGACGACCCTGGAATAGATGACAAAAGAATAACCCTCGTCTTAGCCCAAAGACGAGGGTTTTAAACCCTCGTCTTAGGCTGTTTTTCTAGTAGTGTGTTTTAAACTGTGTAAATTTTGAAAAGAAATTACTCAAAAAATAAGCGCTTGGTGTTTTATGTCACTGTAGCATTTCCGCATAGGGGTTATCCTGTGTAGGTTGTTACATGGGTTGGCCTGATATGCACTTGCCAATCCTTTACACAATGTCCTGGCTAGATAGAATTTTCTGCTCTGAGATAACTTGGCCTCATCTTGATCTTTGCAAGTAAATAACTTGTTTCCTTGACATTGGAGTTGTTAGATGCAGAAATGTTGAAAAATCATTGTCAATTTCGTATTTTTTTCATATGATTAACGTTGAAATGGGATGATGCAGGCTTGGTTCGCTAACATTTAAAACTCCTGATAATGTGAAATACCCATCCATGGATTTGGCCTATGCTGCTGGAAGGGCTGGAGGCACTATGACAGGTGTTCTTAGCGCAGCTAATGAGAAAGCTGTAGAGATGTTCATTGATGAAAAGTATGTAGTTTGTTTTTTGAAGTTAACTGCTTATTTTTTTACAATTCTATTTTCTGATTTGGCTTTCCATCTTACTGGGATGTTTAAAGGAACCGAAAATCTGTTTGATGTTTCAGCTAGTTGTACAAACACTTTCATGCGTATAATTCATCATTTGAAGGGTTTGAAATTGACAATATACCAATAACTGCCTTTCTGCTCGTCTTTTCTTCCTTTCCGCATTAAATGTGTATAGGATACTCTGACAAGGATATTGGATGCTGGCCATCAAAAACCCTTTATGTTCACTTTTAGTTAGAAATTAAGTACTGGACTAGGAAGTTGTTTTGATGGAAAATAACTTCCTCAACTAAGAAGCTGGATTCCTTTGTTCGCCCAAGCACTTATGTTCTGACATTTTCCAAAACTATTTTACCTTTGATTGGACGTCTGAAAACTCCGAGGCAGTTTGCCTGTTTGGTAACTAATTCTGCAGATACTATGGTAAGTTTGGCTTATGCTTGTCATTTGAATCTTTGGCTAATGATTAATTTACCTGTTTTCAGGATTGGCTACCTTGATATTTTCTTGATTGTGGAGCTAACATGTGATAAGCATCGGGCCGAATTGGTGGCCACTCCTTCCCTTGAAGAAATTGTACATTATGATTTGTGGGCACGGAAATATGCTGCCAGTTTGCAAGTCTCATTTGGTTTAAGTCCCGTTCCTACATGAGTGACAGCTTTGCCCCGTTGGTCGGGGTGATAATGCCGTTGATTTGAGAATTGGGTAAATGTGTTGGAATTCCTGCTTTAAAAGGGCAGCTTTGCTGAGGTATGTGGGGGCATAATGCTGTTGTATCATATTGAAAAATGAAAATTATAGGCATGTGTAATGTGTTCCTTCTTTTACAGGTTATAACGGAATGAATGCATTCCTTTGTCATTTTAAGGGAGTTAAAGAATTCATATTGTTTTCAACCAGATACAAGAAACCCGAAAAATAAATAAGAAAAGATAACCTAAGACAATTATTTAAATAAGATTACCACAAACAACCTACTGATTGGCTCGATTTTTTGTTTACTGCTCTGTATAGCTTTGGGCTAAGTTGCTTAGTTTGATCCCTTTGTATATAGCATGCACCACATATCTTGATGTTGTCGTTGTAAATAGTCAATTCCTTCTTTCTTGTATTTAATGGGGGCATGAATGTCTTTTTGTTAATTTAACAAAGGTTGTGTGATCATTTAACTTCAATTAATGCTTGTGGTCAATAGAAAAAAAATTAGGACATTTTGGTAATTTTGCATGTCCTAAACAACAATAAGGATAGAATTGGCATTTTCAGAAAATTAGAGGACGATGACAGCATTTTATGTTACTTTTCTAACAGAAAGTGTAATGTAGGGGAGGTGTCTGTAAAAAGCATCAAACCTTAGGGGGCGGGTTGGAGTTTGTTGAAACTCAGGGGAGGTCTGTGCATTTAAGCCAAACCTCAGGGGAGGTCCGTGCATTTTACTCTTTAATCAAATATCACCTAAAGTTTCTCAATTTTATAAAAACAAACCCAAAACTTCTCAATTTTACAAAAAACATCCCAAAATTTTAAATAATAAAATGCTAAAAATTTTGGGTTATCACAACATAAATGCATGTGACCCGTATAATAAACTTGGACATTGCCATTTGTCAAAAAATAAACTCTTACCTAAATAATTATAATTACACACAAGAAAATTCTTATGAGAATAAAACTAGGATCTGGATATGTGACCCGTATAGTGTAAATGGTTAGAAAAGGTTTCAAAGCCTATGTATGATTTTTTTTTTTTTTCCTTTATTTTTGGGTTCAAAAGTGTTTATTTCAAATATTATGCACCATTTGGACAATATTTTATATGATGACATATGATTTTTTTTATATGATCTTTTAAGTGCACATTAGTATGACTTATTTTGGTAATGTAAACAATAAAACTACTTTTGGTCAATTGGAAATAATGTTAAAGCTGCTCAATTAATCTTTTGCAACGGTGTTGTTTGTGGGTGGTGGACGCACTACATTTTATGTCTTACTTTTACGAATATCTCTAGGATCTTGAAATACATGTTAATTGTGGAAGGTATGTTTATCAGTAAATGAGTGTTTATAGTTAAGATTTTGTAATTTGTCATGTAGTCATCATTCTAGACTAAACAATGCATACTAACTTTTGTATCCTTGATGATGAAATTAAATAGGTCAACTTTTTTTGCAAAAATATAATATTTTATGATTAGTCCCTAGGGTCAATTTTTTTTTCACACCCAATCATCGCTCGGGATTTATGCTAGTATATATATAAATAAGAATAGATTTACCATCCTCCTCGAGAATATCTAGAATATTATTATACTTTTTCAATTTTAATGTCTCCTCAAAATATTCAAACTCATTGTAAAAATATTCTTTGTATTGCTGTGCTTTTGTTATTCGTGATTCCAAAGATTAAAGGGATGGCTATGATGTTCAAGGTTTGGCCCATTTTGGTTCATTTCCTACACGCGTTCACATTCATCGTTGTATTAATGAGTATAAATAAAATTAATTAAAAAATGATAGATAAATTTTTAATAATTAATTTCTCTAGGGTTATATTGAAAGTACCTCTTTCTCTATTAGTGGTTTCATCTTGAATTTACTTTTGGGCGGCCACAACCCATGGAAAGTTTTGGTCCATTCCCAGTTTTCCTTTATAGTAGCCATGTGGCCACTAAATAATATACCCAAAAGAAAAATAGAATATCAATGAACTTTTTTTTTTTTTTGGTAAACATAAGAACATCAAAATATATAAAATTTTGTACAAGAGTGTAGCATAAAGTCTCGAACCCGAAACATTACAACACAAACTCCAACCATCCGCCACCTGAGCTAGCCACAGGGGTGCCCCTTTCCCCCTCAAAAATCTAGCACCCCCACCTTAATGTCCCTACAATTATCACTCCCATTTTCTTATAGCAAAACTACTACAATAAATAGATAATTGGCCTAAAGTCCTGTTTTATACTTTGTTATTTGATAAAGTGCCCTCTTAATTATTTTATTTTAAAAAGTCTTAATTTGAATTGTTTTACTGCCTAAGGTCATTTTGAAAAAAATATACTTTTTAAAATGGCTAAATTACCCTTAATGAGCTAAATAGGAGTTTTTGTTCTTATGTTAACGATACCTTCAAATTAGAAGGTTGAACTTTGCGCGCGTAGCTAGATTTTTGCTGGAGCTATTATTTTTGTGATTTGGAAACCCTAAATTGCTGCTGGATTTCGACATTGTGGAACTTTGCGCTTGCTGTTGGATTTCGACATTGTGGAATTTTGCGCGCGTAGGTGGATTGCTGTTGGATTTCAAATTTGTTGTTGTTCTGCTTTTCTTCATCTTACTATTTTCTTGATGTGATTGGAGTGTTGATGCATTCTTACTTTCTAAATCAGGGTAGATTTCTGTTTTTGTTATCATTGTTTATTTTGCCTTTCTTGTTGACGAATTCATTGCGGATGTGCTTGTTTTTTTTATTTTGGGTCTATGTGATTGAAACTGGTGTTAAGTTTTTGCGATTGAATATTACGGATGTGCGATTTGTTTCTGATTCATAACCTGAATATGTTAATCTTGTTCCTGTTTTAAGCAAAAGATTGTTCAATTTTATTCATAAGAAAAATAATAAATTTGGTTTAATTTCCATATTTTTAAAAGAGACATGTATTTGCGAGAAAAAATTTTGAATTCCTTTAAATATTTGCTAGAATCATTCTTTATGGATGTCTAATTTATCCAAACAGCTGTAATCCTTACCTCATTGTATTTAAGTTCGATTGTTCAGTGAAGTTCTTTGTTCCATATAAGAGGAAAAACCAAATAAAATATAAAAAAAGAAAAAAGAGAACAAAAGAATTCCATGTACCTAATTTTCTCCGTGATCAATAGCAATCACGAGTAAAACCAATACTAAACCAGCAGCATGTAATGGTGGCCGATAAATTTTAGTATTGAATGACAACTAGGCAAGATTTACCAGCAGTTTCAAAATTGTGATAGGTTCATGTTATGAACTTGGCTTCCACATAATTATTTTTGGAGCTCAAAATGCCATTTGATCTAAGTGTTGAAGTGATAATTGGCTACTTCTACTGCAATACTGAACTTATGAACAGAAAAAATGAATTGATTGTGGGCTAGCAAAACTATAAACAGAACTATTAAATAAAGAACCTTTAGTATTGCAGTAGCAGCTCCACACTATGAGGATTTTGCAAAGCTGCATTCAACAGGTGTAATTTATCCAAACTGCTATAATCCTTGAACTCCTATAAGTTTGAGTTTTCGTATCTCAGCTGAACTAGAGTTTAGGTTACTACATTGTCAGAGTCACAACACTGTCAGTGTAGTGAATCTGAAACTAACTTTTGAAACATTAAGATGTGGATGATGACTTTATTGATGTTAGTTTTGCAAAATATATGTATTGCTAGTCACTACACTGCTTTAAATTTTGAACTTCTATAAACTTGATTTTTCATATATTAGCTGAACTGGAGTTTAGCTTACTACATTGTCAGAGTCACTACACTGCATTGATGACTTCATTGATGTTAGTTTTTGCAAAATATATGTATTGGATTTACGTTAGTTTTATTAAATCCTATGTGAATTTTTGTTTGGATTATGAGCTTGAAATTTTATTTTATTGGAATTTGCAGCATATTGGAAGATATGGTGCATTCTGTTACTGTTTTATGCAAGTATAGTGATCTTTCATGCTTTGTGAGGTTGGGTGATAGCATTTGTTTTGATGAGGTTGTTGATTCATTGTGTAGAAAGTGGAGGGCTTTGAAACGTGATTCATTTTTTATTACTTATTCTTTACCAGGACATGCCAAGTGTGTTGTTGATTGTAATGCTGACTTGGTTAATGTTGTTTCATTATCATATGATTGTGGGCAGCATTTTGTTGATGTTATTGTTTGTGTAAGAGACCTGGACAGTGGTGATGATTATGAAGATGAAGATAACTTACGTATGCAATTGGGGTTGGAGTTTGATGATGAGTTAGATATTCTTTCGTCATATTGTTCTCACAAGCCGAAGAAGTTATTGTCTGAGGCTTGGGCGCATGGAATTACGAATGTGGGTCAATGTTTTAAGGTTGAGGCTTTAGAATTTCGAATTGTTCTGTCTAAGTTTTCAATAGAGCTTGGGTTTGAGCATTCATATTTAAAGAATGACTTAAAGAGGGTAACAGCTGTTTGCAAATACAATAAGGTAAATGGGTGTACATGGCTTGTGCATGCTCGGTCTAATCCATTAAATGAATTATTCTATATGAAAGAGTTAGATAATATTCACACTTGTGGGACTGCTGTTCAGAAGTCAAAGAATCCACGTATGAGTTCAAATTTGGTGGCAAGTGAGATTGTTGATACGGTTCGTAATGATAATGGAACTCGTCCTATCCATATTCTGCATATGTTCAAGTCGAAGTATGGGCAAGATATAACCTAGAATCATGCTTGGTTAGGAGTTGAAGAAGCAAGGATTCAGTTATTTGGGGACTATGCTATTTCGTTTGATCAACTAACGTGGTATGTGAGTGAAGTGGAGAGAACGAATCCGGGTAGTAGGCTTGTTCTAGATTTTGATCCTTTTACTGGTCGATTTAAGAGGTTATTTGTCGCCTTTCATGCATGCATTGAGGGATTCAATCATTGCCGGGCTATGTTATTTCTAGGTGATACACACTTGAAAGGTAGGTTTAAGGGGAATCTTTTCGGTGCAATTAGTAAAGATGGTAATCAAGGTTAGTAATTGCTTGTTTTTTTTTTAATTTTTTATAAATGTATTTTTTGTTTTTGTAATAGTTTTTAGTTGTTTGGATGTGAAGTTTGTAGGCAATGTGGTTGGGGTTCACTATATGTACATAATAGTTCACTACAGTGGCAGTGAACTTTTCTGTACTAGTAGTAGTAGTTCCTCATTTTTATTATTAAGTAGTTAAATTTTATTTTCTTTTTTTGTAGGTTTGTATCCTTTTGCCTTTGTAGTAGTGGACTCAAAAAATTATGAAAATTGGGTTTGGTTCCTTGAACAATTGTATGGATTGGTTTCTAGAAATTGGACACTAACTTTCATTTCATATAGGAATTTGGGGCTTGTGCAAGCTGTGAGGGATGTTTTTCCTGATGCTATCGTGCATAATGCCTTCACCATCTAAAAGGAAATTTGAGGTCTCAACTTGGAGGTAAATTTGGTGGTATTCGTGAGAGTTTGGTTAATAAATTTGGAGCATGTGCATATGTTCCAACGATAGATTTATTTGAAAAAAAAAAAAAAATTGAGTCTTTGAAGAAAGAAGGTGGTAAGAAGGTGAAGAAATTTTTAGAGGACCTTCCAATTGAGAATTGAAGCAATGCATATTTTAAGGTGAAATGTTATGGTGAGATGTGGTCGAATGTTGCTGAGTCTTTTAATTCTTGGATTAAAGATGCTAGATTTTTGCATGTGACAAAGATAGTGGATACAATAAGATTGATGTTAATGATCCAAATGGCAAAAAAGAGAGTCAAAGCCTTGAAGTGGAATAGTGAGATTTGTCCAAAAATGGATAAAAGGTTAGTTGCAGCTTTTGATGCCAGTAAGAATTGGTCGGTAAGATGCTCAACAGATTATATTTTTGAGGTGTTGGCATACCTATCTTGTACAGTTAATTTAAGGATGAATTAGTGCTCATGTTATCAATGGCAGCTGAAAAGCTTTCCATGTTTGCATGCTGTAGCGGCAATAAAGAAAAGTGGCAGGGACCTAAATGATTATGTTGAAGTGTTTTTTCATGTCTCAAGCTATATTGAGGCTTATGCGAGGCCTATATACCCAATACCTACTATTGAAATGCCAGATCCAAGAAACGAGCATCCGTTTATTCTTCCTCCATTTTCGAAGAAACAATCGGGGAGGCCTAGGAAGAAAAGGATCTCATCTAAAGGTGAAAATGTGAGACAGATGAAGTGTGGTAGGTGTGGCCGCTATGGAAACCATAATAGGAAAACATGTAACGAGCCACTTATTAATTGATTAGCAATTTTTTGTAATTTTTGTAATATTTTTTATTGGACGGGTATATTGTAAGTACTGATTCTATTTTTTTGGTGAGATATGGTGAAATAATTTGTTATTGATTTTTTTTTTTCTAGTTTTTCTGTGTCTGTTTGTAGTTTTGGTTTTTAGTAAACTATCAGTGTAGTGAACATCATGGTTCACTACACTGATAGTAAGCTGTTCGTAAATTGTGATTTGTTAAGGTAGCTCACATTTGCAGAAATGTTAGTAAAATGATTTTTAGTAAACTATTTTTGTTAATGGATGAAGCAGGAACTTCAGAGAATTTTCAAGATGTTTTTTAGGGAGAGGAATGCCTTAGGCACATCGGGACCTTAGTTACAGTTATTGTAGTGTATCTCTGATGGCCTGCTCTGTGTTCTGTTCGGGCAGAATTTTTGTTTTTGAGCTACTGTTACACAGTTTCTGGACTTGAAAATTCTCCAATTGCCTTGGGTAAATATTGTTGCCATAGTCAACTGTTGATGCAAAATAATATGCATGGACTTATACATTCTTGTTAGGAAGGATATCATTTTGTTTTATGCCCGTCTAGAAATATGATAACAAGAGATATTAGAACTCATTAAATGTCTGCTATGGCTTTAATTGAGAGTGTTTTTATGGAATTCCATTTCAAGCAATACATTACATGTGAAAAACAAAAGAGTAGTTGGGAATTCATCATAGATTGTTTTTGCTAACTCCTTTTTAGATTTCACAGCAGTCCTTTACAATATCCTTTCAACTCGGAGCCAAATTATTATGGAATTGATAAAACTAACATAAATCCAATAAGACTATGCAGATGAAAGAAGTGTACAGAGGGCTGAGCAAACTTGGGTCAATGCCACCAAGTTGTGGTCACAAATGTGGAGGGGCTGCATTCCATGTTATGCCATTCAAATACCCACAAACACTAACAATTTTGGTACCATTCCCAGTCACTACATGAAACCATGTAGGAACCATACCATTTTTCAAATAAAAGGGACCCAACTACAACACAAAGAATCTATATAATATACAAATAAAATTTGTTCATATGGGTCAATACCATCAAGTTGTGGTCACAGATGTGGAGGCTACATTCCATGTTATGCCATTCAAATACCCACAAACACTAACCATTTTGGGACCATTCCCGGTCACTACATGAAACCATGTACGAACCCATACAATTTTTCAAATAAAAGGGACCCAATCACAACACAAAGATTCTATATAATATAGAATTGAAATTTGCTCATATGGGTCAATGCCACCAAGTTGTTATCACAAATGTGGAGGCTGCATTCCATGTTATGCCATACATATACCCTCAAACACTAACCATTTTGAGACCATTTCCTAGTCACTATATGAAACCATGTAGGAACCCATACCATTTTTCAAATAAAAGGGACCCAACCACAACACAAAGATTATATATAATATACAAATGAAATTGGTTCATATGGAGTACAAAAATTCAAAACTAGATAAATGAATATTGTACACTTCATCAAAAGATTCATTGTTCATAATTTTTGGCAATTTCAAGGTCAGCTTCATACACTTCTTTGTCCCAAGATCTGCCTTTGTCATGTAGGAATGCACGAATGAGTTTTGTTCTGAACTCTCTAATGTACTCAATTGTAAGTGTTGGCCTTATGTTTGCTTGATTTGCCAATTACCTCATGAGATAACAAACATAAACTCTATAATCAACACTGCAGGAGAAATTTTGTTTGATGGTCAGTATCATTTCAATTTAGGAAGTTAATATATTGAATATATAAATTGTTACCTAGAAGATTCTTGTTGTGGGCATTCGTCAGAAGATTGAAGTGGACCATCAAGATCATTTTCTTTGAAAAGACTGAGTTTGACATGCTCGTCTATAAAATTTTGAATATATTTGATCTATAAATAGTAGAGTAATTTAGCGAAGAAATCAAGTAAAGAAATCAGCAAGTGGAAAGAAATTTTTAGTATAAAGTCTATTTGTCTAATTTAGTATAAGGTATGAGTCTTACAAGTTTTTTGGCATCCTCAAATTAGTGGTCCTTGTTTTGTGCTGTCCTTGGTTTTAAGGAGTTGTTGTGGGTCCACTGTCCATGACGCCTATCAAATACAAGCAAGGTTTAGTGATTCATTATGAATCTCCTACCCCTAGTGTTGATGGGGAAGTGCAAGAAGGTAGTTTGTCTTTCCTTCACCAGCAAGTACTTGTTGATGTGGTCTTCCAGCTAGAAATTATTTTTTTGTTTGATGAATGTCTATTAGGAAGCAACAATGGTCATATATACGAGAAGTTGATAATGAACATCAGTATATGAGTATGGTATTTAGTTAAGTGCTCATTACCCAACACAAGTTGGAAAAGAAGAAAAATCTATCTAACTCTTCTTTTTTTTTAGTTTCCTTGATATATCTTTCCAATCGCTCACCATAGGCATCAATTATCTGTTGATAAAAATTTATATGATTTTTCAAGTTAGAGAAACACTGGCCACAACAAATGAATGTAGTGACTAGGAATTTAACAACCCAAACACATGTATGAAATTGTAGAGGGCTAGCAAAATGAGTACAAAAACCACACACATATGGACCGAAAACAACATAGAAACCTTGTAGGAACTCATACGATTTTTCAAGTTAGAGAAACACTGTGGCCACAAAACAAATGAATGTAGTGACTGGGAATTTAACAACCCAAACACATGTAGGAAATTGTAGAAGGCTAGCAAAATGAGTACAAAAACCACACACAAATGACACCCAACACAACATAGAAACCATGTAGTGAACTGATGTTAACATATTAGTATATATGAGTACAAATTTATAGTAAATATATGCAGGTTTTGCAACAGTAAATAATTAGTATTTGGAATTAGTGAAAGAATTCGAGGTAGTGAACTGATGTTAACATACATTGTTTAAAACTTGCCCTTTAGCCAGGAGTTCATATATGTCGTCCATGTAGACATGGCTATTTTTTTCACTAGACCAAAGTTGACCATTGTATCACGTAGACATAGGCAGTGAAGTAAATGAACCAAAAATGGAATAAAAAAAATTTAAGAAAAGGGAATTTATAATAAAAATTGGGTTTGTTATCTTACGTTAGTCCTGTGTGCTCAAATATTACATTAAGCCTTTGCTGTTCTTCTGCAGTCAAGATGTTTGAACTGCAGAAGATTGAATTGCTGCAAGGAAGTTCCTGTTGTCTTCCTTTTGATTGGTGTCAGGTAACTTGTCCACTTTAATAACTTATTTTTCTTTCTCTTTATTTTTGGCAACTTCTTCCTCATTTTTTTGAGCTTCTTGGTCTTTTGGTATGTGAAATCAATATCTCTTTTTGCACCCCTTTTTTTGTTTTTTAAACGCTAAATATAGGATGGTTGCTCTTTCACTTCTTCCTTTTGTTCATCACCAACTGATTTTGGTGTGGTTTATTGTGTGACCTTGTGAACTTCATAGTCATCAATGGTATCTTCAAGCTTTGTGTTCTGACTATTAAGTCTTGAAATTTGCATTTCAAGACTGTAAATAGTTTCAATGTGTAAGCAGCTTGAACTTCATTCTCTGTTATCAGTTTTTGAACTTTGTCATCTTGTTTTTCTTTTTCTTGGGTCAACTGATTATTTTCTAAGTTTAGCTTCATGATTTGTGCTTAAAGTGCTTCTATCCCAGTTTCATGCTGTTACTTCAGTTGTTGTTGCTGCTGCACACTATCCTCTTTGAGTTTCGCTGCATCCTCTTCATTTTGTTTAATTTGTTCTCAAAGCTTTGCTACCGCGGTCTCATATTGCTGTCTGATTTCATCCAGTTTCTTCATGTTATTCTTCTGGATTTCTTCAATCTTTTGGTTCAGTTCTTGAAGTTTCCAATGGACATGTGTCATGTCCTCTCCAAGGCTAACTGTTGGTTGCAAAGATGCGGAGGATAGTAGATTTTGTTCAGCAATATCATCTTCACCACTACTTTTTGCAAACTTGGAGGTTGTGTCCCCTGCAACAAGATGCACAAAAATCTGTGTGCCTTCACTTTTTTGTCGGGTTTCTTCAGGACATTCATCCATAGGTTTATAGAGTTCTATATTTTCGAATTGATCGACTTCTTCATCCTCTTGTTGTTTTTGTTGCTCATCTTCTTCCTCTTCCATTTCTTCAATGTTTTCTTCAAAAAGTTCCTCAAACTCTTCAGCTTTGTCTGATTCAGAATTTTCCTCAGACTGTTTTTAGGGATAGCAATTTTCCCCGTCCCCGCGAGGACCCGCCCAGCCCCGCCCCGCCCCTATAGGGGAGGTTTTTTTTTTAAGTTTGCGGGGTATGGGGCGGGGATGGGGCAAAAAAAATTTGCCCCGCCGGGGTACGGGGCGGGGACGGGTTTACCATGCCCCGCCCCACCCCGCTTATTTTCCCTGCCCCGCCCAGCTCATTTTCCCCGCCCCGCGGGGATTCCTCATCCCCGATTCAATTTCATAAAAAAAATTTACATAGTTTGTAGGGAGGTTCGAACTTGGAACCTCATTAAACATATGTCTTATATGCAAAGGCCTTACCACTAAGATATGTATAACCTTATTTTTCTAAGTTGTGATATATGATTTTTAACCTTATTTCATTTTTTTTTTTATAAATATATACTACTTATAAACAGCCAAATGTTGGAAAAAATTTTGATCGACTAAAATGATTAAGTTTGAATGTATTTATGCAAAAAGTTACATTTGCAGGTACTTTAAAAATATATTTTTTTAATGCAAAAAGTTACATTTGCGTAAACTTATCTAGTCATAAAAGATATATATATATATATATATATATATATATATATATATAT
>JAESVK010000494.1:445691-464816 GCA_017140935.1 Hamamelis virginiana | reverse complement strand
ATATATATATATATATATATATATATATATATATATATATATAAAAGTGGAATATTTAATATAAGTTTTTCAAAATATTTGTTCCATGTCACCAAGAAGATTGAAAAGGGAGTCTAAAAATAGAGATTTAATAGAATTGTTGTTATTTATTTTTAAGTTAAGATGCACTTTAGAGCATAGCTGGCCACGCGGTACTTGACTAACAGGGAATCAGTGGGGATCACCACATCCAAACACTTGTAATGCACCGAGCATATTTGTAATTGGAGAATAGAATAAAACAAAATAGGGCAATTTTCATGAATAATCCTAAGTTTTCAAAATATTACGGCTACTAACTTGATCCAAAATTAATTACGCAAATAGTTTTTTAGGACATAAATACCCTCCCTCCACTCTTATGGGTATTTACAATTTGACCATTGAAATGGTCAAAATTTTTGTACGGATGAATTAAAAAAAAATTGAAGAACCACCAATAATCAACACAATTCCCAATTTTGTGTATAATCCTCAATCCTCATTATTACAAAGGATCATCAGAATTACAAATAATCACCAATTCCCAATATTATTAAGAATACCCAATAGAGTAGACAATATTTGATTGATTTGATGTTCTTGGAAAGCGCAAACTGAATGAATGACATTCATGATGTTGATGTGACATAAAGTGGATTGGGGATTCTTAACAATATTGGTGATTATTAGATAAATTAGGGATTGAGGATTCTGTTTATTTTTGGGGATTATACATAAAATTAGGGATTCTGTACAAAAAATTCGGGGAGACATTAAATGACCCGCATTAAATGCTGACGTGACATAAAGTGGATTGGGGATTCTTAACAATATTGGTGATTATTAGATAAATTGGGGATTGGGGATTCTGTTTATTTTTTGGGATTATACATAAAATTGGGGATCTTGTACAAAAAATTCGGGGGACATTGAATGACTAGCATTAAATGTTGACGTGAATTGGGGATTCTTAAGAATATTGGTGATTATTAGATAAATTGGGGATTGGGGATTCTGTTTATTTTTTGGGATTATACATAAATTGGGGATCCTGTACAAATTGGTCAAACTTCAATTTCAAAGGTAATTTCATCCAAAAAAACAGTAATAGGTGTATAGCCGTAATATGTTTTGGATCGGGTTCATAGCCGTAATATTTTGGAAACTTAGGATTATTCATAGAAATTGCCCAACAAAATATATCTTCAATTAAAATTGGAGAATAAAATAAAATAAAATATACCACCAACCAATTAGAAAAGTAAGTAAGTGAATTAAGTAAAGAAGAGAATGAGGGAGGAAAGGCCTTTGAGGGATGCCACGTAGGAAAAACTGCTCTATATATAATAAAGATATACATAAATGATCTTATCAACGTGTGCTTATATAAGCTTATGTCAGCTTAAAGCTCATAAATAAATGTGTGATGCATATTTTGAAAAACCAACTGTTGGATTAGGTAATGCACTTATGCATGTCATGTATGCCAAAAATCTTAGTAATCCAACCGTAGGTTTTTAAGAAATGGCATAGAGAAAAATTATGACAGTTTTTACCGGTCACAGTTTGTATTAGCTATATTTTGAAATTCTGACATTGGATGATGAGAATTTTTGGCATGCATGACATCCATAAGTACAGTATCTAATCCAACAGTTAGTTTTTCAAAATATGCATTCTACAATTTGTTAGAAAAATTATATTTGGATTATCTAGAATTGGATAATATTGTGTATAAATAATAAACCACTAATTCAATAATACTAACATAATGTATAATAACTCTGTAAACTACAGAATTATATACTAATTATTTTAGTATATGTATATTTAAAGAATAAAATGAAGAAGAAGAAGAATACTTGAATAATAATTCTGTTAAACCAAAATGCTATTCAAGTAATGAATAAACAAATAGATATACAAACCAAAATATACAAATACTTTAAAATAAACACTTATAGATTTTTCCAGAAAAGCTGCAAAAGATGATCACGAAAAATTAACCAAGTCTAGTGTTGAACACTATGTCCTTAAGACAAAATACGCCCCTCCTATTGGTGCTTAGAGTTGACGGACGTCTGCCTCCCAGGATAAAATGGTTACGTCTGCAAATGAAGCACAACAATCTGCAAACACAGCGAACCAGAAAATGTTATCTTTCTCTCTCAAACACTATGCAGACACATAACAAATGAATGAATTGAAATTTTTAGTGAAATGAACTCTGGACCCGTGGCCTATTTATAGACAACCTGGTGCCTCTTCGTGAAGTGCAGAAGGACACCATTGAAGACACGACTCTGTGCAGGGGTGCCAAACCAGATGCAACCCTTCGCAATAGTAGAACAGTCATGATTGTTTTGGCAACGTTTTAATAAAATTAAATAGTCAATTTGGATTAGCCCAAAAAAATAATGTGCTAATGTGCTTGGTCTAAATGACCCCACTTGACCTAGGCGCCTGTGGGCTGGGTGGTTTGGATCAAGCCCAAGCTTGGGTAGGTTGTCTCCCCTTCACAAAACTTTGGTACCATTTGGGGTCCAACCCATTGGTCCAATGTAAGGGTATATAAGCACACAAGCCACCCACTATTTATTCAATGTAGGACAAAGATGACTACCACTTTCAATCACTTTCAAATGGGTGATTTTAAATCACAATTTCTCATTCAAAACCTTAGTATTTTGAGCTTATTAATACAGTATATTAATCTCCCTTTTTAGATGAATGCATTCCAATATGGCCCACCTCAAAAGGCTTGTGGGACCCATATATAAATAAAGCTAAAGTAGCATACTTATGCTCAAAATATAACACAATTATTTATGCACTTCATGCTTACATAAGTTATGTAAGCATATGCTGACTAGATTATATATATAACATCATATTTATGGGTTTGTTCAAATTATTATTATTATATTTTTTTTTGGCAAATAGTTGGGTTACCATTCAACTTTGAATATATATATAGATGCCGGATTTGCTCAAGTCAATATTTTGGGGGTTGGTATGTTGGGTTAGTCGCATATGTTATAGGTTTGTGAAAGGTTAGGATAATCACATAATTTATGGGTTTGCAAAAGGTTGGGTTACCACTCAACTTTAAGAAATTTAACAACAAAAAAAAACACACTCTCATTGGAAAAAAAAAAAAAAGCTTGGTGATGTAATTTTGAGAAAATTCAGAGAAGTTCTACGGCGTAAGGATTGCTGTAAAGAGCTTGCTCCGTTTATTAAATATTTTCTATTAATTCAGTTAAGAATCTAGGCTTATAATTCAAAAGATTTAGTGAAATTTTGCTGGATAATTGAAAGATGAAAATAATTTTAGATGTTCAAAGTCGTCGTTGGCAATTTGGAATAAATTACAGATTATTCATGCCCTAGGAAC
Organism: Hamamelis virginiana; assembly: GCA_017140935.1. Lineage (NCBI taxonomy): Eukaryota > Viridiplantae > Streptophyta > Magnoliopsida > Saxifragales > Hamamelidaceae > Hamamelis > Hamamelis virginiana. The sequence continues at coordinate 461,398 of JAESVK010000494.1, read as the reverse complement.
AACAACAATGTGTCATGCCTGCTTTTAACTTCGAATTTTATGAGGTTTAGAACTTGAGAGGAATGCAGGAATTTATTTTATTTTGGTCTGCGTTGTAATTAGAAGCTGTAAATGTCATATGTTCACTCACTTACAATAGTTGTTTAAAGTTTAAATAATTGAACTTCAAATTACATTTCATTTTATTTATTTATTTAAAGATTTAATAGGTTGAACTTGAAAAAATATCTTGGCCAAAAAACAAAAAAAAAAAATTGAAAAAATATTTACCAAAGCTTATGATCTTAATTAACTAAAGCTTACTTCTAAATTTTGAATTGAGATTAATTTGCATTAAAATAATAAATTTGATAATGCAATATTTATTTGCAAATCTTGTCACTGCTAACTCCAAGAGTAGGATTTCATGTATGATTTGCCTTAAATAATAAACATATATTCTGATAGTATTACCAATGGGAATGAACTTGTGCACATATGCTAACTTTAGTAAAAGTTCGCACGATACTTTTAATTAATTGTAGGATATATATATGTCTTTGAAAAAATCAACTGATGAATCACACACTCTTCTTATATATGTCATGCATGTCAAAAATTAGTTGTCCAACATCAACATCTCAAAATATAAACTATGAAAAATTATGACTGTTGAAAGTGATATTTTTTTATAAACAGACCGTTGGATTACTGTGATTTTTAGCATGCATAACATGTATAAGAAAAATCTCCTGATATGCCTCATATGATGTTGAACTCGATTAAATTGAGCAGCTCTGGGTTTAAAAGGCTTGTACCGACTAGCCCAAGCCAGGAAAAATCTTTTGATACGTCTCCTATGACGTTGAACTCGATTAGATTGAGCAACTTTGGGTTTAAAAGGCTCGTACCAATCGGCCCAAGCCACGAAAAATCTCCTGATACACCTCCTATGACATTGAACTCAATTAGTTCGAGTAGCTTTGGGTTTAAAAGGCTCGTAATAACTAGCCCAAGCCAAGAAAAATCTCCTAGTATGCCTCCTATGATGTTTAACTCGATTAGTTCGACAACTTTCGGTTTAAAAGGCTCGTATCAACTAGCCCAAACCAAGAGAATTCTCCTGAGTCACCTCCTATCAGTTAAACTTGATTATTCAAACTTTGTCCAGTAATTTATGTTTCCTTTTCTAAATAGTAGTATTGCACCATGTGCGTTTCATATTATATTTTGGAAAATTCCATTCGTCCTCCATTTTTGTCCTTCCTTTTTGTCCTCTTTAATGCATCTCACCAACTTGGGACAACTATTTCGAGAAACCGACCGTTGGATTTGATTTTCCACTTGTATTTATCATGAATGCAAAAAACACATTGATCCGGTGGTCGGTTTTTGCAATTTTGAAAAAAATTGTAAACAATAATAAAAAAAATATTGTGAAAAACCATCGGTCTAGTTTTTAAAAACTGACCGTTGGATCAATGTGATTTTTGCATTCATGATATGTATATATAAGTTGAACATCAAATCCAACAGTCGGTTTCTCGAAATAGTTGTTCCAAGTTAGTTAGATGCACTAGGAAGGACAAAGAGAGAGGTAGAATAGAATTGTCCTTATAATTATAATTGTCCTTATAATTTTTATAGAATAAAACTTCAATATTAAGCTATAGAGTGAATAATACAATTATGATAAAATATTCAAACTATTCAAAATATTTTCATTATGGGTGATTCTATTTGCACCCAAAAAATGTTTCTCCATGCCCACTTTCTTTTTACGCCCACCATTAAAATTTTAATTTTAATTTTTTCTCATTGCACCCTCCATAATTCCTAATATAACCACAATCCAACTGCTCTTAAAATTATTCTTTCTCATTACACCCCACCCTCTATTACATGCTTCTACAAATACAATGTAATTAACAATTTTTCAACTCCCCTCCCTTTTCTCTTTATCATAGGATGATGACCATATCTTCTTCTTTTCCTCTTTCTTTTTCTAAAAACCTCCATCATATTCTCATTCTTTTTTTCCATTTTAATTTTTCTCCATTGCTTCACTAGTTCTAGAGAAATCTAACAGTATCTTGTTCTTTCTCTTGCTCTATTTCTCCCTTCTATATGTCTCTAAAAGCAACCATAGTTGAAACTTCTAAAATCGTTGGTGATAGCTACAACATAATTTCAACATAGTTGAAGTCGGTTTATAATTTCAAAACAATACAAGTTTAGATAGCTACAACATAACAATTGCATTGAATTTGATTAAACCATCTTGGCATTAATTTTTCCTTATAAAGCTGGTCATTTGACAAGTTTACATTGTTTTAATGTATTAGTCTTAGTCTCATACCAGCAGACTTTAGCATGATTTAGTTGGACAACATGATAATAATGCATAAAAAAATCTAAAAAGAAAACAAGAAAAATTATATAAAAATCACATAGACCAATAAAATCAATACACAAACAACTTAGTAGTTGTTATATATGATATGTTGTCAAATAATATGATAGGCACAATACTTCCAATCTCAACTTCTAGTACATGACATTTGATTTGGCTATTAATTCTAGAATAATAGCCTAAAGTGTCTAGAAATCTCAAAAAAAAAAAAAAAAAAAAGTAAAGCTAAAAGGTACACAAACGATGGATTCTAGTACATAACATTTGACCATTAATTATAGAATAATAGCCTAAAGTATCTAGAAAGACTAAAAAAAATTGTAGAGCTAAAATGTATACAAACTATGGGGTTTGATATTCATACATGTTCTTTGTGTATCTTTTTTACTCTTTTACTATCTGCTAATGAATTCAGTTTGCTCCAGCATCCCAATAGATTATTAAAAAATAAAAATAATGATAAACTTAAAAATTTTGAATTGAGAATAAACCATATTTTATATGTTTGAAGAAAAGATAGTAAACTAATCAAAAACTTAAATTATAAACCCTTTTTGTTGGCGGAACCCTTCCACATGACCACTTGATTGTCCAGGGTCCAAAAAGTGTTGGGGTTTCTTAGAATAGAGATTCTACAATGGTTAAGAAGATATAAAAGAGATGGTGGGTGAGGAAAGAAATTTAGATATATTTATTTATGTATTATTGTCTTTAACAGTAATTTTAAAAGAAGAAAAATTAGAATAATTTTTTTTTACTAATTAGTGGATGTTGTGAGATGTTTTTTGGGTGTAAATAGAATCACCATTTCATTATTATGCATGGACTTCCCTGAGGTTTGACATAATTACAAGAACCTCCCCTTAATTTGAAAAATTCCAATAACCCCCTAAGGTTTATGTTTATGCGTAAACACCTCCTTTCCCTTACACTTTTCGTCACGAAATCAATGGAAATTGCTTACATCAGCCACTAAATTTCTAAAAATGCCCACTTTGACCTTATTGTTGTTGGTAACGACCTCCCCTGAGATTTGATGTAATTAAAGAGACATTCTCTAAGATTTGAAAAATGCCAACGACTTGCGAGGTTTACGTCTATGTTCAAACACCTTCCTTCCGTTACACTTTCCAACAGAAAACCAATGGAAATTAGCCTCCAAAATTTTGAAAACGCCCACTGTTGCCCTTATTATTTTGTAATGTGTAAAATAACAAAATTGACCTCAAATTTAATTACCACAAGCAAATAAAATGGTGGAAAAAATCCATACTATCCTCATTAAACTAAGCAAAAGACACTTATACCCCTAATTGATATTCTATGGAAAAAGACGTTCATGCCAAAATTAAGCAGAAGATACACATACCAAAATTTCATGAAATTTATCATGACGCGAAAAATGATATTCTATGAAATTTCATTAATTAGTTGTATTTTTTTGCTATTTTATTCAAGTCTACTAGGTTTTAGGTTGGTATGTAATTCACTAGAAAGTTTGGCAAGAAATGTAATGAGTGATTACACTCTAAAAAAGTGTCAAATGTTTCCTTTTAGCCTAAAACATTCCTCTCTTTTTTTTTTTTCTATGAATTTCATCTATAAACCTAGAAATCCAATTTACCAAAACACCTAGGGCCATCCTAGTGTGGGAGATTTTATTTTGATAACTCCTCCAGAGGGTCAATTGTATAATAGATTTTGAAAAATCGAATGTTGGATTAGGTACACCTCTTATGAATTTCTTGCTTGCCAAAAACCACAGTGATCCAACGATTGGCTTCTGAAAAATATAATTGTGAAAAATTGTAACTTTTATGTTATTCAAAATGTCACCAGTTTTTCCTAATTAATTTGGTTAGAAACCGATCGTTAGATCACTATAATTTTTTGGCGAGCATGAAATTCATAAGAAATTAATCTAATCCAATGATCAATTTTTCAAAATATATTATGCAATTGGCCCCTATGGAGATCATCTTACGTAACTTTGCATAACATGAACCTTATAATTACAGACTCCTTGGTATATATATATATATATATAGGGAAATGTTCCCCTAACCTCTTATTTTACCACTATACCTATCGCTTGTTTTCAAAATACCAATTTGAGTGAAATCGATTGTTGGATAAGATACATTTCTTATATATGTCATTTATCCCAAAATCATAGTAATTTAACTGTTGGATTTTAAGAAATTTCACTAAAAAAACTGTGATATTTTGAAATTATAATAATTTTCACTGTAATATTTTCAGAAACCAACCCTTGAATAACTGTGATTTTTTGCATAAATGACGTACATAAGAAATGTATCTTATACATTGGTCGGCTTCTCAAAATATTTGACCCACCTTAGTTTTTTGAAAATGAGCTATAGGTATAGTGGTAAATGAAGAGAAAGTAAACTGCCAATCATTCCTTTTCCCAAACTTTCTTTCCTCCCCCCACCCCCTCCTCAAAATTTGAGGTGGTAATGCTAAGTTAGCACACCATCTTAAAAAATATGTGCTTTGATAACATTGCATTAATGTGATTACTCTAACTTGTTGCAATGCCAATTGGTAAGGTTGGGGACTCCACATTAGCTACCAAATAAGTTATTACCACGTCATGTGATAAAATAAATTATTATGTTAATTGTCACTCAAGGAATCACAATTATCCCAAATGGAAACTTATGATCATAATGGAATGGACAACATGATTTAAATTCTACCATATGTAAAAATAAAAATAAGAATAAAAAGCTTGTCACCTAAATGAAAAATAAAAATGGCGTGGGTTCTGATGGTTAATGGTGATTAGATGGAATAGATGGAATAAGGTGTGTCTTGCCACACTGAATCAAGCATTTGAAACGGTTGATAACTTCCCACAAATGATATACTTGCATGTGCAAAGGTGCACAATAAACACTTTGGAAAACAAACATGATTGGTGGAGTGAATGGACACACCCATTCATAAGGATGTGTCCATTCCCATTGGGTGTCATTGGCACTCTTTGGTATCTATATATACATGGGAGACAAACCCATATGAACACTTAATCAGATTACAGCAACCGTCTCCCTTTGTAATTCATTCACCATTGTGCAAGTATCATTTGTGTGATTTCTAGTCTAACGACGAATTAATCACCGCATTCAGGGACCAACAGTGGTATCAGAGCATCAAGTTTTGAGTTTTTTGATTGATTATTTGCATAAATTACCATGAACAACAAAGGGAAAGGATTGCAATATTCACCAATTCGTAAAAATAGTTTTATAAGTTCAACATCATCACCTATTTTTATGAAACGAAGTGTGCAAGAAGTATTTGGAAGAAATAATTCAAGTTCAGAGGTGGATTTTGCTGAAAATAGTGCAAAAGTTGCAGAAAAATCGAGTGTGGCTGAAGGTAGACGACGGACTCGGCCCAAATTTAATTCGGATCGCAAAATAGACCAAATCAGGCCCGTCACGCGCTGGGACGGGACGCGCGGCCCAACCCATCAAACGCGCTTAGCGCGTGTGTTCACGCGCGCGGCAATCAACCCGCGTTCCTTGACCGCGGATCTTTCGACCCGGCCCGCTCCGCCCGCGCCTTAGCCAGCTTCGCCAGCGACCCGATTCAATACGCCCGCGCTACGCCAGCCGCTCGCGCCGCACCAGCCGCCAGCGCAGATTGCGCCGCCTGCACCGCCCGAGCCGCCCGCGCCACCCAAAGCTATTATATTAGCCCAATTTAGCCAATTAAGGCCCAATTAAGCCCATTTCCGGTCCGAACTGCTGCATTCACTAATTATAGGCCCATTCAAGCCTCGAACAGTGTTCAATTTACGCCGACTCGAGTTATAAACAGTGTTCCATCTATACGAAGCACACCAACTTCAATGTTTTATCAACAAGAAGCCAATCCAAGTGAGTATAGGCCAATAATCAGGCATCGAAAGCCTATTACCTACTTTAGTTGGATTCTTCCACCACAACAAAAGGAGATAAGCTTCACTATACCAGACAGGGCAACAGTTGAGGTTTCTAGTGCTCGAAATATTAGAGGAAATCATCCTCTACGTATTTCAAAGCGGCTAACTAATAAAAGACAAGGAGAATTTTTTCACAAAAACTTCAATTCTCAAGTAAGGCTTGCTCCAAGGAGAGAGAAGAATCGACCCGGTGATCCATCAAAATACTATCATCGTACTCTTCTCAACAAATGCTCTTCTAGGATTGTCCGTCCTAGTGTCCCGTGAGTCTATTTCAAAAAATCTTTATTTTATTTTATTTTATATATATTATTATATAGTAGTAGAAGCTATTTATTACACATGGGTAGTAAGAGTTTATTTGACACAGTTAAAGTAGAGAAACTTAGTAATATTAATTTTCGTATATGGAAAAGAAGGATTTCATACCTTCTTACACATGAAAAGACTTTGTATACAATCACTTCACCTAAGCCTCAAATTAAAGAAAATGACCTCAATAGTGCCAAAGCCAGTGAAAAGTGGGAGGAGGATAATGCTCTTGCAAGAGCATCTATTCTCAATCACATGCAAGATGACTTAATTCCTCTCTATGAAGATTTTAAGACTGCTAAAGAAATATTAGATATATTGGAGGACAAATATGGGCCCAAATCTGAAACATATATACAACTCCTTTTGGAGAAGTATAATGGGACTCGCATGTCTGATAATGATAGTGTTGGAGACCATGTTTTAAAATTAGAAATTGTTGCTAAAGATCTCTCCAAAGCTGGACATGCTATTCCAGATAAAATGCAAGTGTCGACAATTCTCAACAGTCTTCCTAAATCATGGGATCATGTAGTGACTTCCTTGACATATGGTCAAAGTCAATTAACAATGAATACTTTACCTGCACTACTGGCCCTTGAGGAGGAAAGAATGATGCGAAGAAAAAAAGGAGAAAAGCGGCGGAAACTTGCTAGTGGTTGAAGAATCATCCTCCAAACAGCATAAAAGGAAAAGAAATTGGAAAAAGAAGGGAGAACAGTCAAACAATTTCAAACATATGGGCAAGAAGAAAAAGAAGGCATGTTTTAATTGTGGAGAGGTGGGACACTTCAAAGCTAAATGTCCAAAGCAAAGAAAGAATGGAAATAGCAAAGAAGTTGTCTTAACAGTCTCAGAGGCTATGGTTACAGAATCTGATCAAACTCAATGGTGGATTGACTCAGGTGCTACAAGACATGTAACGAAGAATCGAAATAGCTTCATCAATTTCAAAGAAAAGGCACATGGGGATCATAGACTATATATGGGGAATGATACATATGTTGATGTGTTAGGTGAGGGTGACTGTAAAATTCCTTGTGGAAAGTCAAGTGTTACACTCCAAAATGTTTTATATGCTCCAAGTATAAGGAGAAATCTTGTATCTGTGTCTGTATTAGATGGCAAGGGATTTGAATTGCGTTTTAAGTCTGGTTATGTAACAATTGGGAAAAATGGTCATGTAATTCTGAAGGGGTATAAAGTAGATGATATGTACTTTATTACAAATAATAATAAAAGTATTTCATATTCTGAGTATTTACATGTCTCAAATTCTAATAATAATTCCTATCTATGGCATTGTAGATTAGGACACATAAATAAAGACAAAATGATTAGAATGAGCAGATTAGGTTTAATACCTCAAGTAAGTTCTATTGATTTTGACATTTGTGAACCATGTGTTAAAGGAAAAATGACAAGAAAACCTTTTCTAAAGAAATGGCAATCAAAAGACTTACTTGAAATTGTACACTCAGATATATGTGGACCTCTTAGAGTTAAAACACATAGAAACATGGAATACTTTATAACCTTCACAGATGATTATTCAAGATTTGGATATGTCTATCTAATTAAAAATAAATCAAATGCTCTTGAAAAATTTAAAGAGTATAAAAAGGAAGTAGAAACACAATTAGGTAGACCTATTAAAGCCTTGAATAATGATAGAGGAGGTGAGTATGAAGCCTTTGATGAATTCTGCAAAGAAAATGGAATGAGACATATTTACACTATGTCTTATACTCCCCAACAAAATGGGATTGCAGAAAGAAGAAATAGAACTCTCATGGACATGACAAGATCTATGATGGCATATGCTGACTTACCTTTACATTTTTGGGGAGAAGCTTTATCAACCGCAACATATATTTTAAATAGAGTTAAAACAAAGGCTAAACCTCTAACACCTTATGAGTTATGGACAGGAAAGAAACCAGACATTTCAAACCTCAAAGTTTGTGGTTGTAAAGCGCATGTGTTAATTCCTAAACCTCAAAGAGATAAATTAAAAAGTAAAACATGGGAGTGTAAGTTTATAGGATATCCTGATAATAGAAGTGGGTATCGTTTTTTCAATACAGAAAAGGGATTAATAGAAAGCAGAGATGCAATATTTATGGAAAGTACTGATCTAGTAACTTCTATAGAGCAAATAGTGCTCTTAGAGGATGATCTAAGCATTATACCTATTCAAGACTATCCCACAGATGTTTATACATCTCAAAATGAGTCAAATTTAGATGATCATATACAGGAAACTGAAATTGATACATCACAAATGCAGATGGATCAAGCACATGATCATGAGATTAAGAGTACACCATCAAATGAATTAAATACGGATACTCAAATCAGTGGGAGGAAAAGATCAAGGGAACCATCTCGTAAACTTAAGGATTATTACATCTATAACATTGAAAATATAGAAGATATAATTCAACTAGAGGATGATCCAAGGAATTTCTCTGAAGCCATGAAAGCAAATGATGCAAATCATTGGATGGACGCTATGAAAGAGGAATTAAATTCCATAGAGAAAAATGGAGTATGGGATCTAGTTGATCTTCCAAAGGATAGAAAAGCTATTGGATGTAAATGGGTTCTTAAGAAAAAGCTTAAATCAGATGGTAGTCTGGATAAGTATAAAGTTAGATTAGTTGCTAAGGGCTATACACAAAAACCAGGGATAGACTTTGTTGATACATATTCACCAGTGGCAAAATTAATGTCCATTAGAATACTCATGTCTATAGTAGCAAAATTGGATTTTGAGTTGCATCAATTAGACGTTAAGACTGCATTTCTCAATGGAGATTTGAAGGAAGATATCTATATGATTCAACCTGAAGGTTTTGAACTAAAAGGACATGAAAACAAAGTCTGTCAATTAAAGAAATCTCTGTATGGACTGAAGCAATCTTCAAGACAGTGGTACTTGAAGTTTCATCAAGCTATTCTAGAAATAGGATATGAGATAAGTCCATTAGATCACTGTGCATATGTGTGGAAATGCCAAAAAGGACTAGCAATATTATCACTCTATGTAGATGATATACTATTAGCTAGTAATAATTTAGATATGATAAATAAAACTAAATCATATCTTGGATTCAGATTCGAAATGAAAGACATGGGAGAGGCATCCTATGTTCTAGGAATAAAGATTTCTCGAGATAGAAATTCAAGGATGTTGTATCTAGATCAAGAAAAGTACATTGAAAAAGTGCTTAAAAGGTTTAACATGGAAAATTGTAAACCTATAAGTACACCTGTCTGCAAGGGTTTAAGTCTTAGTAAGACAATGTGTCCTCAAAATGAGCATGAGGCAGAAGAAATGATAAAGATTCCCTATGCCCAAGCAGTGGGTAGTCTCATGTATGCAATGACAAGTACAAGATCACTTATGTTTTGGTTTAAGTGATCTAGAGATAATTGGCTATTGTGATGCAGATTTTGCAGGTGATATGGATGATCGAAAATCAACAAGTGGTCATGTATTTATGTTTGGTGGAACAACTGTTTCTTGGTTAAGTAAAAAGCAAGGTTGTGTTGCAAAATATACCATGGAGGCTGAATATATAGCATGCAGCACAACGGTAAGTAATGCAGTTTGGCTTAGACGTTTTGTTGATAGTTTAAAATTAGATATAATCAGTAAGCCAGTAAATGTGTTTTGTGATAACAAGTCCGCCATCTCATTAATAAAAAGTGGAGCAAATAGTTCCAAAGGCAAACACATTGACGTAAATTATCACTATATACAAGATATAGTGGAGAGGGGTGAAATTAAAGTCGACTATATACCCTCAGGAAAGATGGTGGCTGATCCAATGACCAAGGGATTAACTCTGGATAAATTCAAGGAACATGTGACTACAATGGGATTAAAGTATATATAAATATTGTAGTCGGATGGCATTGTTAGATGGATCTCAGGGACGCTTGAGAAGAATAACATAATGCAACTCTATCTGACAGAACAAATTGGGGATATTTGTCGGAGAAAATATAGAGAACACTAGCGAGCTAAATAAATCATGATAGAACAATTTGATTGAAAAAAGTTCATTATATGGTATCAAATTGAGTTTACATGGTATTTGGGCGCTAGTGTAAGAAGTCGCCAATAATGACTGGGTTGTGAACAAATATTTTCCCAGACATGGAGTATTGGTGCCATTCACTTGTTAAAAAGTGTTAAATGAAGTCGTCTGGATTATGTTATTTTGACATATGACATATAAGGGAATGACGCGATCAGATAATTATGATAAAAGTATGCGCATGTAAAATAATATCATAATCTGATGACGATCTAAAGAATTTAGATGAGAGTTGGAATAAACAACCAGGAATAGTGGTGTTCATAATATTACCAACTAGGTCAAGTTATCTATAAAATTATTTCCATTCTAATCAAGTGGGAGTTGATGGTTAATGGTAATTAGATGGAATAGATGGAATAAGGTGTGCCTTGCCACACTGAATCAAGCATTTGAAACGGTTGATAACTTCCCACAAATGATATACTTGCATGTGCAAAGGTGCACAATAAACACGTTGGAAAACAAACCTGATTGGTGGAGTGAATGGACACACCCATTCATAAGGATGTGTCCATTCCCATTGGGTGTCATTGGCACTCTTTGGTATCTATATATACATGGGAGACAAACCCATATGAACACTTAATCAGATTACAGCAACCGTCTCCCTTTGTAATTCATTCACCATTGTGCAAGTATCATTTGTGTGATTTCTAGTCTAACGACGAATTAATCACCGCATTCAGGGACCAACAGGTTCAAATCTTAACGTATGTTAAAACAAAAACAAAAAAACAAAAAAAATCAATAAATTGAAAAATACAAATAAATATTAAAAGAAGTGTAGGGAATAACAATGGTCGATTAAAAAAATTATGTTCGGTGAATTTTGCGCAATACACAACACTAAGACCAACTCTCAAATGTCATGCAGGAGGTAATAAAAAAACATAATGGGTAAATTAAACTATTCAAACTGGCAACAGTTTGCACTTTCATGTGAAAGATGTGGTAATTAATAACACTAGCGGTATAAAAGGAAAACAAATTAAGTAAAATATGATAGACTATACAATTAAGACATAATAGGTTGAGATTGCATGCACCATATTAAAAAAATAATCTAGAACTCTAAAAGTTAATCTCAAATCACATTAAGAATTTAGGTATATTGAGGAAATAAATCCATGACCTCTATATATATAAGTCTCTTGAAAACCTAAGGACCTGTTTACTTTGTGAAAATTTTCACAATTTTCATTTTCATTTTCAATAAAAACAGGAAACGGCCTAAAAAATGCGTTTACTTGTAAAAAATGAAAACTATTTTCAAGAAAATGAATTCAGTTTTTAAGAAAATGTGAAAACATCAAAAAGACGTTTTTTGTATTTTCACAAAAACTGAAAACAAGGATTATATCGTGGCAATGCCTATAAACATGGAAAAAAATATGTAGACTAGCTGTAAAACCAAAAAATGAAAATAATAAAACATATAGAGATAATATATAGTTTTAGTAAACACATTTACACTATTTTTAGATTTTGAAAACAGTTTTAATTTTTGCAAAGTAAAGACATTTTCTAAATTTTGAAAACTGAAAATGAAAACTATTTTTAAAAAATTTTCACAGAAAATAAAAATTATAAAAATTTTCACGAAGTAAACAGGCCCTAAAATACTTCGATTTTTTTACCTTAAAAAGGTGATATGCTTTTAATCCATAGAAGATCCTAAAACATTGAGTACCAAGTAAAAACTATATGAATAAATAAATCATTATCTATATAAGATAGGTAGTCACACTAGAGGTAGTGTAAAAAAGAAGCAATGGAACTCTTAGGGGGCGTTTGGTTGCCTGTAATGTAATGTAATTTAAATTACATTCCAAATGACATCCCACTTGTTTGGATGAGTAGGGAATGTGAAGTCATATTACACTACATTACCCAGAAATGCGTTTGGATAGCCATGTAATTTAATTGACTGTAAAGTAGATTACATTACATTGCCCGTAATAATATTACATTACCCATAAATCCGTGGATAGCCATGTAATTTAATTGATTGTAAAGTAGATTACGTTACATTACCCGGAACACATTGGTTGAAGACCGCAATCCATTTTTCAGCCTTTCTTCATGGTAGATTACACCCGTAAAGTGGATTACATCCACACCATAACGCGCCAAACATGATTTAAGCCATAGCTCTTTATAGGCAACCAAACGCCCCCTAAAGGTTTGACTTGCTCGTAGCACTCACTCTAGTGTTTTATGTTACTGTTGTTGAAAGTCATTATGATTCTTTAGAATATGGAAGAAAAAGGCTTGTGCATGAATCTCTTGAGGGTTCAAACGCACTCCCTAGTTCAAGCAATTTAATTTGGGTTTAAAAGGCTCGTACCAACCGGGCCAAGCCAGGAAAAATCTCCCGGTACGCCTCCTATGACGTTGAACTCGATTAGATCGAGCAGCTTTAGGTTTAAAAGGCTCGTACCAACCGGTCCAAGCCAGGAAAAATCTCCCGATAGCCTCCTATGACGTAGAACTCGATTAGATGGAGTAGCTTTCGGTTTAAAAGGCTCGTACCAACCGGCCCAAGCCAGGAAAAATCTCCCGATACGCCTCCTGTGACATTGAACTCAATTAGTTCGAGAAGCTTTGGGTTTAAAAAGCTCGTACCAACTGGTCCAAGCCAGGAAAAATCTCCAGATACGCCTCCTGTGACATCGAACTCGATTAGTTCAAGCAACTTTGGGTTTAAAAGGCTCGTACCAACTGGTCCAAGCCAAGAAAAATCTCATGGGACACCTCCTATGATGTTCAACTTGATTAGTTCAAGCAGCTTTGGGTTTAAAAGGCTCGTACCAACTGGCCCAAGCTGGGAAAAATCTCCTGGGACGCCTCCTATGATGTTGAACTCGATTAGTTCAAGCAGCTTTGGGTTTAAAAGGCTTGTACCAACTAGCCCAAGCCAGGAAAAATCTCCTGAGTCGCCTCCTATGACTTTGAACTTGATTAGTTCAAGTAGCTTTGGGTTTAAAAGGCTAGTACCAACCGGCCCAAGCCAAGAAAAATCTCCTGAGTCACCTCCTATGATGTTGAACTCGATTAGTTCAAGCAGCTTTGAGTTTAAAAGGAGGCGTCCCAGCTGGAGATTTTTCAAGTAGCTTAATGTTGAAGTTTTATTCTATAAAAATTATAATGTGTAATGCACATGGTGCAAAAATCACAGTGATCCAACGGTGAGCTTCTGAAAAATATAATTGTCAAAATGTCACCAGTTTTTTCCCAATTAATTTTTTTAGAAACCGATCGTTAGATCACTGTAATTTTTGGAAGCATGAAATTCTTAAGAAGTTAATCTAATCCAATGGTCAACTTTTTAAAATATATTCTGCAATTGGCCCTATAGAGATCATCTTTTGCAACTTTGCATAAGGTAAAACTTATAATTTTTAATTATAATTATAATTATTATAATAATTTTTCACTATAAAAAACTGCGATGTTTCTAATTATAATAATTTTTCACGTTGACATTTTTCAGAAACAAACTGATGGATAACTGCGATTTTTGGCATAAATGACATTCATAAGAAATGTATCTTATACAACGGTTGACTTCTTAAAATATTTGACCCACATTAGTATTTTGAAAATGAGCGATGGGCGTAGTGGTCATATATATATATATATATATATATATATATATATATATATATATATAGTTAAATAGATTACAGGTCCATAAATATTAACCACAATATTGTTTCAACAAGTATGCATGGAGATAGCCACACATGCGATACAAGAACCAATGTTAAATTTATTTAAATTAATGTATTTTCCATGAAAATATAATGTACAAATTGGTCCAATTGTGACTTTTTAGGGAGTTATTAAAATAAAATATCCTCCATTCCTTATCATAAAATAAAATAAAATAAAATAAAATCTCCTCTATATAATTGGTAATAAAATAAAATAAAAATTTTGAACTTTAGAGATCTACAACTTCTTTGTTTCAAAGCCAAATTGAGTTAATTTGTTATGGAAAGCTCATATATCCGTAGGGTGATGTACAACGCTTACCTCAAAATCTCAAAGAAAAATATGCTCACAGTATGTAGTTAGCCAAATTTCTACAACTCTTCAACATAATGGTTTATATTTCTCATAACATTTATCTTAAATATTCCTAGTTATAGGTTTATCAAATGGGTAATGATAACCAGTAAAACTAGAACATGTTATGTTTGCTCAATGAGAGGATACTGAGTCTTAAGTATTTGTGTAGAGATACTAAAGCAAACCTAGGGATGCTTGTTAGAGAACAAGTACACTGAATGTGATCGACATAAAAGTCACTATATGGAGTTTTATTTACCTATCAAATAGTAACTTACAAGCAACAGTGACATAAGTAATCCTTAGACCTAAGGCAGCATAGTTATCTTGTATTTGGGACATTAGGATTTAATGATATACCTTACATGTCGTACCCAAGGTGCATGTAAACATGGATGTATCTATTGGTCCTAATGGCACAAGTATGGAGGTAAGTGAATGCACAACAAGGAATCCATCACTCTCAAATAAAGAGAGAGAATGTTCTATGTAATCCTTACTGATATAACTCATATGAATATTTGGCCAGAGTGGAGTGACTTTGAAAAAAGTTTTCCAATGACATTTATGTGAGTTGATATCATAGGATGGTTTACATATAATTAAGTTGGTAGTTTGACAGTCATACATACTATAATAACTTAATTGAGACATTGTGTGTTGGAAGGATCTTATTATGTCTTAACTGTTAACTAAAGGGTTCACTTAATTATTTCATAGTATTCAGGATATGTCATGAAATGTTGCTAGGTGTCACTCATGTCTAGTAGAAGTCTGAAGAATATAAATTGATATTTATTCATCGTAAGGGAACTAGAAAAAGTTTTTAATTAAACCCAAG
>JAESVK010000494.1:391859-437510 GCA_017140935.1 Hamamelis virginiana | reverse complement strand
ATATATATATATATATATATATATATATATATATATATATATATATTATAATTAATAAGTAATATAATTTAATTTTAATTTTAATTATAAAAGTCGAAACGTTGGAAAAACTTTTGATTCACTAAAAAACCCTTATACTAAATGCTAATGACACTTCCACCCTCCTATAATTTTATTTACTCAAAATCTATTTTAGCTTCTTTCTTAAGAGTCCTCTTTTTAATTAGTTTCTTATTCAAGACAACTTTAGGGCTCGTTTGGGATAGCTTTTACTTATGCTTTTGAAGTAGAAGAGAAGCATAAGTTTATTTAAACAGTAGCAGAAGTCACTTGTGTTTGGAAGCTGTATTTTAATAGTGTTGTTGACACTAAAAGTGTTATTGTCTGTTTAAATACCATATGATAAAGTTGTTTATAATCCTAACTTGACACTATTACCTTTGTAGGAAAGTGCTTTATTTTCCCTACTTGGCAATAAAATTATAAATAAGGTATTTAAATTAGCTTATTTATAATAAAATTATAAACAATAAATAATATAAAAATAAAATAATTTATAATAAAATTATAAATAAACTAGTAAATTTAACTATGTTTTATATAAATATTAATGTAAAGGTTAACTATGTTTCATATAAATATTAATATAAAGGTAAGTGAAGTTCATGAGGGTCTTAGCAAGGTTGGGACATGGAGGGAATTAATTTTTAGTGAAGTTGATGCTACAAGGGCAAGACTGGCATTTGCAAATTTTATTAACCGAAAGCAACTTATGCTTTTATGAGAAGCTTGTCCTAGGTGCTTCATGCATTTAAGCACAAAAAAAGCACCTTTTCTAATTTTTTCTACTTTTCTCTTTTTACCTAAACACACCCAACTTTTGCAACTTATGTTACTTCTACTTCTCTACCCAAACAAGCTTAGAATTACCCATTCTTTATCCAAGTTTTCTTAATTGTGCTGAATACTTTTCGAAATAATTTTTATTTTTATTTTTTATATTTTAGTTGTTTATACTTTTTATATTATCTATATGAGTATCTATCTCTTATCATAAAAGAGAAAGCTCCCACAAAATGACAAATTCCATGGTTCTGCCTCGCAAGCCAACAAAAACCGTGGTTCCGCGCCACTACATACACTACCCTAATGCGTTAAACGATGTCGTTTCTCTTCTTTGACAAGTATGAATAAAAAATTGTTGGTGTACAGATACAAAAATGCTAATATAAGGTGCACTTGATGCAAAGTTGTATCAGGTGACTTCCGTTGGGGTAGTTGTGGAGGGTATTTTGGAAAACTAACCGTTAGATTAGATTCTCCTATTATGAATGTCATGTTTGAGAGAAATTATGGTGATCCATTGGTCAGTTTTTGAAAAATATCAAAATGAAAAACTGTGACTTTTTTGTTCTTCAAAATATCACCATTTTTTTACAATTGGTTTTTAAAAAAATGGACATGACATTCCTAAGAGAGGATTTAATCTAACGGTCATTTTTTAAAATATACTCTATAGTTGCCCCAACAAAGGTCACCTACTGCATTAGGCGCACCTTATATTAACATTTATGTGTATATATATATATATATATATCTATATATTGATGGGGAATCAAAATAGCAGGGACTTTCTAATTGAATTAAAGATTACTTATGAATACTAACTCGTTTTTGAGTTAAACTCAATTTCTCAGACCTTATAAAATTTCATTAATCACTATGAAAGTCTTATATTTTAAATTAAAATTCTTTTATAAGCATAAAACTCTAATCAATCATCTGAATTCAATTAATTTTTTTTTTATAAATACTAATTCATTTATAGATCAAATTCAATTTTTAAAATAATTAAATATTGCATGATTCACGCTTTATTTCTTATTTTCAATAAAAAAAAAATACAATTTTACTAATTATTTTGATAAAAAATTTATTTTAATTTGTAATATAATTTTTTTTAATATATTGAGTTTACTTTTATTGATTTAACATTATTTTTAATATAACTTTGACTTCTAAAAAGAAATAAATAAAAATAAAAAACAATATGTTGACAATTTTTGAACATTTTATCTTAATTGTATTACTCAACTCTATAGTTCAATGTAGAAGTATTTTTATTTCTACTTTTATTTTATTTTTATTTTTATTTTTTTATATATTTTTTCCCTACAAAAATTATCACGTGCAACGCTTGTGGTGCAATATGCTAGTGTGTATATATATATATATATATATATTATTTATTTATGTATTTATTTATTTATTTATTTTTTGAATAACAAGAAGAAAATTTTATCAATAAATAATAAAGAGGACATGATGTCCTACCTTACAAAGATGAAAAGAAATAAAAATATCTACAAGTGCCTAAACACCAAAGAAAAATAGACCCCTAAACACACTTCCGCCCAATTTCTCAATATGACAAACGAAGGAAAACCCCCAACATCTATAGCTCAAACTGTTACTGTTCATCTCCATAACACAGCAACCCTTTTAGAGCTCCCAAAAACCTAAAAGTCAATATCTAACATAGTTAGAGAAGAAGTTGAAGCACCCAACACATATCTGTGATATGGAACAATCTCTACCATAAAGACATTGCCAAAGGATGATGCAAAAATAAATTAGATGCAAAAATAAATTATTTTAACTTTCAGGATCACCCTTACACAACACAAACTGCTGAGGGGAAAAAGAGTCATACTAGGATACCTTCTTTGTAGCAATTCCATTGGTATTGATCTTCCGAAGGGCCAGAACCTAAGCAAACACTTGAACTTTCAACAACACTTTTAATTTCCAAATCATTTTATACGGGTTAAAGAGAGGAATCAAAGAAGCATCATACATCAGAAAAATATTTACATGTGAAAGTTCCAAAGAATGAACAACCCTTTCTCCTCTCTTGAACCATTGGTCTTAAGACCACCCCATCCAAAAGGGATAACAAAGAAGACAACTCCTCAAACTCCTTATTGTTAAGATTTTTGCAAAAATGAAAATCCGAGCTACTAGGAAACGTTGAAGAAACTGCAAAACTAATAATAGGAGCATTATGAATTGAGGACAATGCATACAATCGAGAAAACAAGTACATGAAAACTTTGAATATCTCAATTTCATAGTTTTGTTGATTTAGCATAAAAAATGCAACATATTGATGCATTGGCATGTATTTGATGTGATTGATTGTTAGATATTTTTTAGATACTAAATGGGAGTGGGGAAAAAGGGAACTCATTTTAAGGAGCCATCCTTATAATTCCTTGATTTCAAATCCAAAACAAGTTCTTATAACTCAAATGTGTGAAAATAGGAAGCATTTGGGAATCTAATATGAACCATTTTAAGAAGTGTTTAGGAAGCAAAGATGGAAATTCATCCTTTTGGAAAAAGCCATTTAGAAATTGTTATTAAGGGAGAGATTTTTTTGGATGCAAACAGCCAAGTCTAGATGGGTGAAAGAAGGAATTATTAATTCAAAGTTCTTTCATAGGATGGAAGAAGGGAAGAGGAAAACAAAATTCATAAATGTATTGAAAGAAGTGATGGGGAGATAATTGAAGAGGAAAATGGAATTGTTAATGAGATTTATAGTTTTTTCTCTGCCTCGTATTCTTTTTGTGGAGTGGAGAGATGGAGAATTGAGGGGTTAGAATGGGTGGGATGCAAATGTGGGGGAATTGAGTCCCTGCTCATTGCCCATGGAAGGCAATTTCTTAGTTTTTTCCTTTGTTTCATTGTCATGTCTCTTTTGCGCTGGGTAGTGGTGAAAGGATTAGGTTTTGGGAGGATGTTTGGAAGGGTGATTATGCTTTTTCTGCATTCTTTTCTGGATTGTATTCCTTATCTTGTACCCATGATATCCCTATTATCTTTTGATTGTGAATACCTCTTTTCCTTTGAGTTGGATTTTCATTTTCCTCGAAATTTTAATGATAGAGAGGCTTTTGAATTTTCTTCCTCAATTTCTCTCTTGGAAGTGATGCAATTAGATCTCATATTCCTGGTAAGAGGAGGTGGTTATTGCATTCCTCAGGGTTTCTTCTCGTGTAATTCTTTCTTTTCAGCTTTGGTTAATGATCCTTCTATTCCGGTTTTTGGTCCCTCTAGGTTTATTTGGAAAGCGAGAGTGCCTATCAAAAGTGCAGATTTTTGTTTGGAGGTTGGCTTATAAGAAGGTTAATACTAATAATTTGTTTTAGAAGGGGAGGTCGGGGATATGTTTATACCCTTAGTGGTGTGTGTTGTGTAAGAGGATGAAGGAGAGTGTGGATCAATTGTTTTTACAGTGTCTGTGTTGCGACTTAAATGTTGCTTCCAAGTGCTGGGTGTCAGAAAGTAATATACCTCGGGAATCCGAGTGTCATGCCATAGGGATTGGAAAGACAAGACAGCCTGGAACAATTTTAGAGTAAAAATTACTATGAATTAAAGTCCAGTAGCTGATTCGACCAGTCCTGTTGGACTTAAATTGCTGGAACTGTGCTCTGTTTGGACTGGTCCAACCTGAACTGGTCCAACTCTACTATTTTCTTCAATTTGAGCTTCAAAATCATTCCAATCTTCTGTGAATGCAACACCACTTCACGCGAGCTTCCCTTCTTGCTTTTCTTTATTTCTACCAATGCACAATTCTACGAACTTGCATAGTTTTTAATTTCCTAGCACATAAGCACATGCAATGTGTAAATCTTCATAAAAATAAAAAGATAAGCAAGAAATAGATACAATATAGCTTTTTAAACCGTCAAAACAATGCAATCCTAAGCTACTATCATCTTGTTGCTTCAGCACTTTGGCAATACCTAGTCAGATTTGTAAACATGGTGTGGGTTCCTCCTACTTCTTGTATGGAGATGATGGAGATTGATTTTTGAGGTTTAGGTGGTAATAAGAGAGCTTTTGTTTTGGGGAGATGTGTGTTTTTGGCCATTTTTTGTGTTATTTGGTTGGAGAGGAACTCTAGGATTTTTTAGGATAGTTTTCAGAGTGTTGATTGTTTGTGGGATAGGGTCTCTCAATCTGCTTCTTTATGGGCCTTAGTTTCAAAGAAATTTTTGGGGTGCCTTTATTTGTGATTTGGGGTAATTAGAGGGCAGTATGTGAGTTTTTAGTGGTTTTTTTTTTCTTTCTTTCTTTCTCTTTTGCTGTTTTTCCTTTTTTTTTTTTTTTGGAAGACATCTTGTCCTCTCATGCATTTGTACTTTTTTTTTAAATAAATTTTTTGTTGCTTATAAAGAAATAGAAACAAAAAGAGGGTACGGAAACTAGAGACTTGAAATCATATAGAATCTAAAAAGGAAAGCATGGCTCATAAATTTACCTGTAGTGGTGATAATATAATATGGTTTTTTATCGTTTCCCTGGAAAATTGATTATTTTTTCTTAACAATCATTACTTTATTTCTATTCATTCACAGGCTAATTTCCTTGTTGACATATTAAATTAATGGAGTTTTTTTACTTTAACATTGAACTTTAGACATTCTAAAGCGAAAATTATTCTTATTTTTAATTAGCAATGTAATTCACTGGTTACTAAATATGGTAGCATAGAGCTAGTCTATTGTTTTGCTTGAAAATGTAGGACAAGAGATAGTCAAAGCAAACCAATTTTTTGAGAAACACAACATAATATAATTGAGAGAGAGAGAGAGAGAGAGAGAGAGAGAGAGAGAGAGAGAGATCTTATCACTGTTACCATTGCTTTTGTTTTAAAAAATATTTCTCATCAATATGTGATTTTGAAATTAACAAATTGCATTCCTAAATAATATTAAAGGAGCTTCCCTTTGCCATATAAGCGCATCTTTGAAAATGTTGAATTGGATTTCAAAATCATTTAAGTCAACAACTTAACTCAACTAGCTCAACAAAGCCTTAATCCCAACTCCATGGAATTGGTAACATGAATTCTTGTTTTTTATTTTTTCTCTCTCTCTCCATTCAGCTCTATCAAGGGCCATATCATTGTTGGATCTATAACGCGTGTCCTTTCTCACTGCCTCTTAATCACATTATTTGGGCCTTTTGTCCTTTTAAGACCTTCGACTTGACCTAAGTCACCTTTTCAGATTGGTGCATTCCTAGATCTTCGTTGCACAAACCATCTTAGATGATTTTCCATCATCATAGAAATAATGAATCTTCCTGGAGGGAAAAAAATCTGTTTGGATGTAAAAGGGTTTAGATGATGAATTTAATGGAACTGTAAAAGGTTGAAGGATGAGCTCGAAACTAAAGGATAGACTGGCTATTGACTTGGTGAAAGCAAAGCTCTCCTCTTTATTAAATGACAATCAAATTTTAGCTTCCATTTGCAATATAGTCATTATTTTATTTGTTTCTAGGTAAGATAATCATTCTTTTTGAAGAAAATAAATCTATGCATAGCAGGGTTTTAAAAATCGGGCGATACGATACGTATCGGGCGATACGTATTGGAATCCCATAGTGCCTGTGCGCGATAATGTCCTATACGGTATGTGTAATGAAATTCACATCGTATCGGCCCCGATACGATACGTATCGGGATGTATCGGACCTTTACACCTTTCCGATACACCACGCAGAGAGGCCCAAAGTCAGATTTCTCACAAATTTCTCAGAAATTCCTGACAATCCATCTATCCAGGACAATAATCGGACTTTTTTCCAGAAAAAAAAGCTAAAGCATATGATTTACTGTTGGTTTGGAGAAGATTTGAAGAAGAAATCATAAGAGAAAAAGAGGGAAGGAGAGAGAAGGGAGAAAAACCAGTGTCGCCGTCGCCGTCGCCACTAGAAGATCCCCGCCGGTGAGAAGTCTCGCCGGTGAGCTTCAGCTGGATCATCGCCGAGAAACTCTGCTCGCAGCTTCGCAAGGTCACACGCAGGTAAGATCCGAGAAGACTCTGCTGGCAGATTCCAAAGGTCACACGCAGGTAAGCTTTTTTGGGTCCAAGTTTACCTTTTAAGTTAGATATTTTCTTTTTTTGGTAAATACTTTTTAAGTTGTCTGAAGTGAAGTCTTTTACTCTACTACTCGGTCAAATGGTCAAATAAATTAAAAAATACTAATAAAATAATATAAAAATATTAATAAATGTTTTTTTTACCAAAAATAAAAAAAGATGATTATATTTTTGTTTTTAATAAAACCTTATTTCTCTTTAACTTTTAAATAAAGCATAATATATTTTTTAATAATTTACAAAATGTTCATTAATTTTATATAACTCTCTATAAATAATAACTAATTGAAAAAAATAATTAAATATATAAAATTACTGCTATCATTAGGTACACTTAATGCTAGAGCCATTTGCGGTGAAAATTTTGAAAAATTGACCGTTGGATTAGATACTCTTGTTATGTATGCCCTGTCTGCCAAAAATCAAAGTGATCCAACGGTTAGTTTATGAGAAAACTGACTGTGAAAAATGATAACATTTTAAAGAATTAAAAAGTCACAGTTTTTCAAAATTAAAATTTTCAAAAACCAACCATTGGATCAAGTAAACAAGTGAGTATATAATAATTTTAATTGATTAATATGTTTTTGAAGACTTGATAACTTGAAATAAATGCACCAGAACTCTTTAAAAACATTAATATACGGTCCTAGAAGGTTTATACAAGCATATAACTGCATTTGGGTGTTGGTGTGAAAAAAAAAAAAAAATTCACGGTCACGGCGCCCGTTACCCGTTACGTATCACCCGATACACCCGATACCCGTTACCCTTTACCGTTACCCGTTACGGACCCGTTACCCGATATTTAAAACCATGATGCATAGTGAATACGAAGCACCCATTTAGCACCATAGATACACTATAAAGTTGAAGTACTCAAAGCATTGGAAGTGTGATTCCCCCTCCCTGTTTGCTTCTTGCAACTATGGTCTGATTGTCTGATTAACATGATCTTGTTAACTATTGAACACCTCTGGTGATTTTGGTGTTACAACAATGATATTTTGGTTTGGGAAGTAATCCAGAAAAGATTTTTCTAAGACTTCTTCATGACAGAGTATTTAATCTCCGATATTAGATAACACTATAAATCTGAATTTGCAGAAACAAATTAAATTTTCATGTTTAAAATTCTGCTAGGCAGAACTAGTAAATAATATCAAGCATTTGTGCCCTAATCCCATGGTTTTTTCTCTTCTGGTAGTGTCTTTCTTTGATGGAAAAAAGGATCCATTTAGCTCACCCGAAGTAGTAGGGATTAAGACTTCGTTGAGTAGAATGTGTCTATCTTTGATGCCAACTTGAATACTGGAATACTTATTACCTTAGTTATATGAGTTCTACACTCAATTTGGCTCAACTTACTTGGCACAGGCTAGAATGACTTACTATCAAACTCAATTGCTGTGGTGAATTACTAATGTTTTTTAACTCACCGAACTGGTTTCCATTCTAATGGAATTGTACTATATCAAGCCTCCTTTTTTTTTTTTTTTTTTCGTGATTTTGGGGAGGGGTTTGTTATTGTTCTTGTGAGAAGTATCAGTTTACTGAATCATACTGCAACATTATAGCCAGCATTTGTACTTTATATATGCACTAAATTATATACTTCTGGGTACAGGTCATGGCATGGGGAGCATGAATCACCATTCAAAGAGATATGTTGCTCTAAAAGTAATGTATTTTGGTCAGAGGTACACAATGCAGCTATAATTTTCAGCTTAATCCACTTATTCTTTTCCCTTGGTCTATGATGCAATCCTTTTATCATAATCCAACAACCCCAACCCACCCCACAACCCCGCCCCCACCCCACAATTCTGCCCCCACCCCTAGGTGATAGAAAAGAAAAACTCAACTGGCTACCGAATAATTTTTGTAAGCAAACAAGACAGCATACTGCAAAATAAATAACTAAAAAATTTTAAGAAGAAAGAGTACAAGGCAAAAGGATATGGAAAAGTTGTACCTGAGAATGAATTTAATACTGTGTTGGAATTTCAACAGTACTGTATCTGCGCTTTCTTGTCACTGCCAACCTTTAGAAAGAATGAGATGTTAAATGTCGAGTTGAGTCTCTTTTTGTTTATGACATGCTTCAATCTTGATGTATAGCTTTGATGCACAATTAATAATGTTGCAAAGGCCTTATAATTTCTGAAACCTGCAGGCTGGCTGATTTATTGCTTTTTTTTTTTTGGGGTATAAACTCAACTATTTTTGTGAGTCTGGTCCATCGTACTCATTGCTTGCTTCACGTCTTCACTATTGCATAATCTCTCTCTCTCTCTCTCTCTCTCTCTCTCCCCCCAGGATGAGGAAAGCTTAATTTTATGCCTTTTAGACCTCACCCACACTTCACCATATACAAATATATTTGGTATTTCAATGGACACAAGGTTAACTGTCTTTTGAGAGTTTGATTTCCTCATCTGAGGGGCCAACCTTATATGAAGGTGGTGATGTGGTATAGATTTACTTTTAACAACGGCTATGCCTTCAACATAATGAACTTATTATATATATATATACCTTTATGAGAATTTAAACAATTAACCTTTATTGTGTTTTGAGTGGGTTGTGATTAAATTAATTATGCAGCAGTCTCTCCATCCTGGAAATTTATTAGTGGACGATGGAGGGAAAGACAAAATTACGTACTGAAAATTTGTTAAGCAAAAAAGAAAGAATGTGTATTCTGCACTATATGAAAAGGAAATCTTCTAGGTCACAAAAGAGAGACAATCCAGAAAATCAAGGAAGCTTAAGCTTGGCTCCGCCCCATGGCCTACAAATAAAACTGTTATTGCTACTGTTTTAAGCTTGGAAATCAGGTGGCTATTTTTTTTTTTTTTTTTCTTTTTTTTGCAATTGTGCATATTGCAGTCCTTTTAAATACACCAAAGAGCACAAAGAGAGGCTGTCCTTCAAGCTAACGAGCTTCTACCGGCCACTCCATGAAATCATCACCCGCACAAAAAAAAAAAAAAAAAAAAAAAACCACTAAAAATAAAAAAAAAAGCTTATACCAAAGAAGGAGAGAATGAATGGTCACATCTCTCTAGTAGTTGGGTACACGTACAATTAACTGGAAAATAATTGATTCCATTTCCTTTTTTATGATCCTTCACCTTTGCCTCTTCATGAATACAATTGTTATTTGGGCATAGGTACATAGTTCTCTCTCTCTCTCTCTATATATATATATATATATGTATGTATGTATGTATGTATGTATGTATAGCTATATCTCTCCAGATTATTGTCTTGTGTAATTGTAGATTGAAACAAATTCAATGATATATTTTTTTTTATTTAGATAAGAAACTGTAATATCATTAAATAAGATATATAAAAAAAGAAAGATGAGGGGTCCTTCTCAAAGAAAACAAGATACTTCCTCCATCCCAATTTGATTGCATACTTCGAAAAAACACAAAGTTTAAGAAAGTGTAAAACTTGCACTTTCCATGTCATCCTTAAATTCTTTTTCCAAATTTGCCCCCCTTCTAACTCCTATCAATAAAGTAAATGGTTTCATAAAAGTTGTAATTTGTAAATATATAAGGGTATTATTGGAAATTTCAGAATATTCATGGCTTGATTTTTACAATGCTCAATTATTTGGGACGGACAAAAAACGAAAAGATGTGCAACTAAAATGGTACAGAGGGAGTACCAACTATGAACAAAGTACATAAACTAATAGAACAAAAAGTTCAAGGAGGATAGATATGTCCTCTAAGGACTTGTTTAGTAGAAGCCCCCTCATGTAGCCAAGAAATCTGCCTCCTTATTTGAAGATCTCCCGAGATGCTTCTACCTCAACCTTCAAGATTAACTCTAGAGTCTCTCGCATTAAAAAGGCATAGTGCCAAGATCCTAAACATCTTGACGAAACCCAAGATATAGCAAGCAGAATGCCCCTCATCCAAGAAGTGAGTCCAAAGCTACAGCTTCTGGAAAGCCTTGTAAGAGAACCATAATCTTTGCCTTGGGGGTTTCCCCAACACCTACTGGCTCGGTGAAAGATTACAGCATTTCCCCCAAATGATCATGGAAATACACTTTGAAGAGCACAATGAAGAGTTGCTTTGTTTGATGCAGAACATTAACAGCTCATGGTGCTAGAGCACTTATGGGGTCTTAATTTTGTCCATATGGTTTGCTAATTTTATTTGAAGATTTTAAAATTTAATCTGCACTTAGAGTAAGTTTCTCATAGCTAATAATAAAGTTTGGTGGACCTTTTTATGATAAACATGATCCATTACCTTAGTTGTTTTAAGAGTTGAAATGTATTATGCAAGTTAATTGAGAAGGTATGAAATTAAATTGGTTACTTGAGGCATTAGTTGACAGCTTATTTTAGAAATTTAGAAGGGTATTTGGATTTTATAAATCTTCCATAGTTTAATGTTGTACATCATGTAATGTTGGAGAGATTTTTTTGAAAACTAGGCAGCGAGGTAAATTATTTTTTTTTTACATGTTTTAGAAAATATGATTATTTTCTAAATATATGAGGTGAGTTTCTATAAGCTAGATGAGTTTCGGTGGGTTTCAATGAATTTCAATGGGAACTATGGATTTTTAATGTTACCCTTAAGTTTTGTTGCAGGCTCCTAAAAATGGAGACTTGTTCCTGACTCCTACAAAATGGAAATATTTTGGGCCTTTTGAAAATGTTTAAAACATAACACCATGAACCCAAAGCCTGAAGAAAAGAGGAGAGTTTTGTTATAGAACCTTTAGTTGAGAAGGCCTATGGACATTAATCTTGAAAATTTTCCTCATATAGAGCATAATGGCAAGAACTATTTGTGTAGTGAACTCCAGGCCTAATAATTGGGATTTGGGACAAGGCTTCGTCGACTTTAGTATTTTATCTTTGGGAGATTATGTTTTTATATGTATTAATTTGGGTTCCTAGTTATTGGTTACATACTGAATGCATCATGTTTGATTTTAGTGTAACATGAAATATTATTATTTATATGTCTAATATTACAAGGTAAAGATTACACTTTATAATGATAGTGGAGGTAGTGAAGCTCTTGTTACGATATGTGCTTTATTACAGGTTTTATGGTTTTGCTTCGGAGGCACAAATGGATCCAACTATTGAGGTGTGATTCTTGATCTTTTCTTTTTTTTAATAATATTTATTGAGTAAAGAAAATATGAGCTAGTAATGCATAAATGATGTAGATGAATGCACATTGTTAGTTATTCATGTTTGATTTACATAATTTTCTTTCTAATGTAGACTCTTCTTGTCAAGTTAATAAGGATCGAAAGCAATCACTCCCTGAAAAAAATTTAAATGATAAAATCAAATATAATTACACATTATAAGATCATAATTTGCTTTAAAACCAACCTTTCTTTAAATTAAAGGATGAGCGTATTTTAACCATTAGGGCAAAACAATATCAGAGTTTCATACCAAATATTTACAATATTTTTTCTTTTTTCCAGAATATAGTACTATTCTACTAAGTCCCAGTATGTCAAAAACAAAAGACACTATGCCAATAAGTACACTCCACAGCCTTTGCCAAATTTCTATCTCTACTGTTCTACCTAATTCTGCTTCGATACCAACTATTCTACCTAATTCTGCTCCAATAACACTAAAATGTAACGCCTCCAAGATTACACAAACCCCAAGACTGAAATTTGATTCACACACACTATATGCTTATCATAATATACTTCAAAACCAACTTTATTTTAAACAAAAGGATAAGCATATTATGCCCATAAGAGCTTATACAGTACCACTTCGATACCAATGGTGAACATATGATACCTAGCCCAACAAGAATAAGAGTTCCAACAGTCCCAATAGTCCTCAACAGTTGTTGAGGTTAAAGGAGGGTATTACTGGATCCTACATCAGAAGTGGATAATCCAAAGATATTGTTCTTAAGTAGAGGTTGTACATCTCCTAGTAACAAAGCGACAGCGTTTAAGAGGCAACATGAGAAAGCAAAGCCATGCGCTTATCACCCCTCCTATCCATCTCCCTTTGGCATAGCCCACTTTCAAAAACTCGAAGCCTCAACCCACTTCTAGAAATCTCCTGCAACTTTCACCATGTGGCTTTCGCATCATCAACTTATCTCCTTTTCTGGTTTTTAGAACCCATTCTCTCACCTCCATGTGTCTTCCCCTTCCCCTCTCCACCTGTCCCTGCAAACATTGTCCCTTCTCTCCTCTCCCAATTGTAGTGCAATCTCTGAAATTGTAGCCACATGCTTGGCGAAATGCTCTCTCCAACATGGTACCCCCTACTCACTTGTAAAGTGCATGGAGCTTCCTCAACTTTGGGTTTCCAACCCATTCTCGTGTGGTATCATCCGCTTTGACAAATTTGACGGCCTTTTGCAACTTTTGATAGCTCATCCCCTTTCGGCATTTAAACTATCTGCCAAAAATATCCATCATCTTTGGTAGTTTTTGTTCGCTAATGTACGCTTTGAATATGGAGAAACCATTGTTAATGGTGACAAATTCCGGAATAACCCCAATTGCTCTTGTTTTCATCCTTATTTTGGAAAAATTATTCTCAAAGTTTGAATCAATACCCAGAAAACCACTACAAATATCCCCTATGTCTTTGATTTTGGCCCAACACCGCAAATGAAGAGGTAATCCCTCCACCCTAATCTATCGGAACTCTTGTTTTCTCCTTTCCATGCACCCACACCTCTTAGAGTATGGTGATAGAATAAGCTTAACCTCTGTGTACACCGTCCTACTGTCGCTTATAACCCTTTGTGCATCCTCTTCATTAGGGAAACAAAGCAAAAGTCCCTTCCCCTATAGCTTCAAAACCCGACTCCAAAAGGGATATCGCAGAGCCTATTTACCCATTTTTCCACTTGCTCGACTGACTCAACTAGCTCCACAAAATTTCATGACAAAAGCATCTTTAGCGGCACTAAAAGAAGGCCCAAAGAGTCCCGAAGTATGTTTATTGAGTCTTCTATTTGTTAGTTTCCCTTAACTATTAATGTTGTAAGTTTAAAAAATAAAGTGACTATTCATGGTTACTATTCATGCATATTGTTTATGATGGTACTATTCATGAGATTTTTAGGTGAAAGGTAATTGTATTATTCACAAAAGGCTAAAAGGCACGTATATAAGATGTGTGCAAAGTGAAAACTATATCAAGGAGCAAGAATCCAAAAAAAAAAACCGAGGGTGATCCTCCAATCCAAAACGGAGACACCCAATGATAGAGTAATAAAAACACTATTCCTTAAAGAATGCAACTGTATTTTATATCTTAAAATATCCTCCTATTTTCTCATTCCACAAGCAGCACAGAAGACAAAAAAAGAGCAACTTTCCAAATGAGATTATTGTTCTTATCCTTGGTCTTAAACTACTAGTTCTGAAAGCATTCCTTAGTAGCCCTTTGCATCACCCAAATAGTGCCTAAAGCCATAAACAGGGAGACAATATAGAAAGAGATGATGATCCACATAGTCTCCACTATCTTTGCACATACAAGTATACAACACCCATTTGGGGTTAGAGTTGGGGATAGACCAACCCCTAGAGATGAGATGATCAATGATCAGGACGCTTACATGAAGCTTTTCTAAGAGGATTTGATTGTATTCTCTTCTAAGTGCGATTGGTTCGAAACCCTAGGTGTAATTACTTAGGGGGTTTATTCTTCTCCTTTTCTTTTCAGTCTCTTTGAGAATAAAACCAATTTGCAGCCACAACTGAAATTATTTAAATAAACCCTAATAAAACCCTAACTTTATTCCCAAAACTCTTATGAACCGAACCCGGAATGCCCCTAAACCTTTCCACATAAAACCTTAAGCCTAAATACCTATTTTGGTACTGAACCCTAAGCAATCTTACATCACAATTGACAAGTAGATCACTTGTTTGGATTTTTAAAGTTGCATTTACAGTGGAAAAAAAAAGATTTCACAAGCAGTCATACTCGAATTGATACCCGGCATGGGTCTACTGAATACAAAAGCCTATTTTTTATAAAATGAATCAATTAGTGTAACACATGTGATTTTCTTTGTATAATTTTTTGTTTTGCTAGTCTGAAATTTTTAAAGCTCTTGAGAAGACATGGCTTTTAGTTGGTGACAAGAAGGAGATACGGTACTCAAGATGTGGTAGAACGGACAAGGGGGTTTCCTCTATTGGGCAAGTAAGTTGATCACAAAAGCACCTTCCTATATTATCTTCTCTTTCTGGCATTCAAGACTACAACAATTTGTGAAATCATCTAGCTATTTGTATATGATAGTTTTTATATTTTTGGGAAAGCTCAACCCCTAAATTATATTTGTTCTATAGATGACCATTTGGCCACTATATGAGTTACCAAAACGGTACTGTAGAAGAATAGAATCCACTATATCCCACATCGCCTAATTAAAAGGCTTGCTATAGCTTCATATACCTTTATTGGGTCCTCCACCTACAAGCTTAGGCTTTTGGGTGGGAATGGAAACTTAACAAACTTGACCCACTTGTGTGACCAACTCATTAAAGTCCCTTAACATAATGAGATGTTAATCATGATGCACAAGACTAAAGGGGTGGTTGGCACCACATTAAAATGAAACTGTTTCTCATAGCATTTGAATTGAGTTTGTTCTTTTTTTTTTTTCTTTTCATTCATTTAATTAAGTAACTGTCCTTAACTAAGTACTACTAACAAACAATTACAAGGCATAAGTGGTACAAAATCAGTACAGCAGTAGCTGTAGCACATGGTAACAGCAGGAAACAGTACACATAGTCGCAGTATTTTGTAGCTTTCCTTATAGCTTATAACTCCCATTACATCAAATACATATCCTACAATTAATTGAAGGCCTTGTGCGCTGACTTTCGCGAAAGCCAGCATATGTGCACAAGATTGGGACTGTATATTTATATATATGTATATTTGTTTAGTGTTATGGGCACTTTTTTCGTTTTGATCTTTGGTTTTGGATCAGCATATGTGCGCTCAAGTTTTGGGTGTTTTTGTGTCTTTGTCTATTTGTATTAGATTTTCCTTTTGGGGGGTGTTTTAGTCTTTATCTTGTGGTTTTTAAGGGCTTTTGTGGAAGTTGACTTAAAAGAGAGGTTGTATACTTATGAGTTTTTTTTTTTCCTCCAGAATGAACTCTTCTTTGAGCTCCAACTTCCAGCTAGGGTTTGAAGTATTGGAAGAGTGGATTTTGAGGAGTCAACCCCTAGCACCTTCCGATCGCTCCACAGCTGCGTTTCCATGCAAGAGGCTAGCCAAACGCCATTGTTTAGTACTGCTTGTCTGTTTACAGCCCTGGGTTTTAGGTATTTACTTCTAGATTTGGGTGAATACTTGGTTTTTCAACCAGTTAATTGGAAGTTGCTAGTGTTTTATGTTAAACATTGGTTGTCTATTGTTGTAAGGAGAATTTGAGAATATTTTACTGCTTGGATACTGTTTCATAGCTACTGATTTAACTCAAAATCAGTAGTGTTCTCTTTGCTCTATGGATTTCAGTCCATTTTACTGTTGAAACCCCATTATTGCTGATTGTTTTACATCAAGAGTTTTTGTTGGGAAGTCATAAACGATAGTTTCAAGTTCCATCTTCAAGAGAGCAATCTGATGGAAGTAGATATTCAAGTCATAAATAATATTGTGATTATTCAAGAGAGCAAGTTGATGGAAGTAGATAGGAAGTGTGTTAAAGTTTGTGGAGCTCTAGATATATAGGTTGGGCATCTTTGCCGTTGGTAGGGTGGGCAGGTGGTATTATTATAATGTGGGATGATAGGGTGGTGAACAAGGAAGAGGTGGTCATTGGAGGTTTCTCAGTTTCAGTTAGGTTTAGCAGTGATGATAAAATTTGGTGGTTATCAGGAGTATATGGTCCCAATAATATTAGAGAGAGGGTCCATTTTTTGGGAGGAATGTTTAGCCTTTTTGGTCTTTGTGGTCAATCTTGGATTTTGGGGGGTGATTTTAATGTAGTTAGAGGATTTTTAGAAAAATTTCCTATTTCTAGGGTCACGAGGAGCATGAGAGATTTTGATTTGTTCATTAGGGATTGTGGTTTGTTAGACCCTCCGTTATTGAATAGTAAATATACTTGGTCTAATAATAGGGGATGGGTGATTTGTTGTAGATTGGATAGGTTCTTGTTTTCTAATAATTGGGATGATTTGTTTCCAAATGGGAGACAAGAGGTGGTTCCTAAAATGGTGTCTGATCATAATCCTGTTGTTATCTAGAGTTGTGTTTTCAAATGGGGTCCCACTCCATTTAGATTTGAAAATATGTGGTTGTTGCATCCTTTTTTTAAGGATAATTTTAATAGGTGGTGGTTTGAAGTTAGAGTTAAGGGTTGGTAGGGTTTCAAGTTTATGAAAAGGTTAGGTTGGGTTAAGGATAAATTAAAATTATGGAATAGAGAGGTGTTTGGGAACTTTAAGATTGTTAAAAAAAAATATTGTTGATAGAGTGGGTTTTTTGGACTCTTTGGAAGAAAGTGGGTTGCTTTCTGAGGTCCTTAGGAATGAGAGGAAGGAGCTTTTGGGGAAGTTTGAGGATATAGTGTTCAAGGAGAAAGTCTTGTGGAGATAAAACACGAAATTTAAATGGATGAAAGAAGGGGATAGTAATACTAAATTTTTCCATAAGGTTGCTAATGGAAATAGGAAAAGAAGTTTAATTTGTAGGTTGGAGAACGAGGATGGGTTTTTTCTGGAGGATGAAGCCTCTATAGTCAATGAAGTTAAGAGTTTTTGATTTGTATGGTTCTGTTGGAGTTAATAGACTGGTGGTGGAAGGGTTGGATTGGTGTCCTATTAGTTCTGTGAAGGCTGAATGGTTGGAAAGGCCTTTTGAATTGGAAGAGATTAAAGAGGCAATTTGGGATTGTAGTGGGGATAAGTCCCCTGGTCCAGATGGGTTTACTTTTACTGTGTATCAAGATTGTTAGGATGTTCTAAAATCAGATCTTTTGAAGATGTTTAAGGAATTTTATGAGAAAGGGGTGGTAAATTTGTGTACTAATGCTATATTTTTTTGTCCCATTCATAAGAAAGAGAATGCTGTGAAAATTAAAGATTTTAGGCCAATTAGCTTGGTGACATCACGCTATAAGATTTTGGCTAAAGTTTTATCCAGAAGGCGAAAAAAAGTTCTTGGTGTTACCATTTCTTACTCTCAAGGGGCTTTTGTGGAAGGTAGGCAGATTCTTGATGTGGTTCTTATTGTTAATGAGGCGGTTGATGAGTATCGATTTAAGAATAAAGAGGGTTTATTATTTAAGGTGGATTTTGAAAAAGCATATGACCATGTGGATTGGGGTTTTCTTGACTTTGTTTTAGAGAATAAGGGCTTTGGTAGTAGATGGAGAAAATGGATGTATGGTTGTTTGTCGTCAGTCAATATGTCAGTCGTTTTAAATGGTAAACCTGGTGAGTCTTTTAGTGTGTCAAGAGGTCTTAGGCAAGGGAATCCCTTATCTCCTTTTTTGTTCACTTTAGTGGTTGATATTTTAGGTAGATTGGTTGAAAGGGCTCGAGAAGTAGGGTTAGTGGAAGGTTTTCGTGTGGGTAGGGATAGGATTCATGTGTCTTATCTTCAATTTGCATATGATACTTTGTTTTTTGTTTTGGCTCATAATGAGGAGTGCTTGTTGAATTTTCTTAAGATTTTGCAGGTTTTTGAGGTAGTATCTGGATTGAGGGTGAATTTAAGTAAGAGTGGGTTAGTGGGGGTGAATGTTTCTGATGAGGAGGTTAGGAGGTTGGCAAGTGTGGTGGGGTGCAAGGTTAATTATGGCCTTTAAAATATTTAGGGTTACCTTTGGGGGAATCCCAAGTCTGTCTCTTTTTGGGATCCGGTTTTGGAAAAAGTTAGGAAAAGGTTGGATGGGTGGAAAAAGTTTTTGTTGTCGAGAGGGGGTAGTTTACTTTGGTGCAGGTGGTTTTGTCTAGTGCTTCTATCTATTTTATGTCTTTATTTAAGGTGCCAGTTAGGGTGGCAAACCATTTGGAAAAGTTAATGAGGGATTTTTTTGTGGGAAGGAGGGGGAGAGAGGAAATTATGTCATTTGATTAATTGGGAGATTGTGTGTCATTCTAAACCTAAGGGTGGGCTTGCTGTGGGTAACATCATTTATCGAAATAAAGCTTTATTGGGAAAATGGCTGTGGAGGTTTCCTTGTGAAGTTAATTCCCTTTGGCATCGGGTTATCAAGAGTAAGTTCGGGTTGATCAATAATGGTTGGGATGCTTTAGTGAGTAGGGAGGTAACTTATCGTAGCCTTTGGAAAGGTATATCCAAAATCTTCCCATCTTTTTGAGTTTTACTGCATTCTTGGTTGGTAATGGGGTTAAAGTTAGGTTTTGGGAGGATGTCTCGAGAGGTGAGCATTCTTTTGCCTCTCTGTTCCCATGGTTGTTTAATCTCTCTCTTGTCCATGATGTTCTTATAATTAGTTTCATGGCTTCATTTTTATTTCCGATTTCTTGGAATTTTCATTTTCTCATAAATCTTAATAATAGGGAGTTGGTTGAGCTTTCTTCTTTTCTGGCTATTTTTTACGGTCTTCATTTAAATCCTTTGGTTGAGGATAGGAGAGGTTGGGTATTGCGTTCTTTGGGCTCTTTTTCTTGTAGATCTTTCTTTGAGGCTTTATGTGATGATTATTCGGTTCCTTTTTTTTGTTCCGGCAAAGTTTATTTGGAAAGCTAAAGTCCCTATTAAAGTTCAGGTTTTTTCTTGGTTAGTGGCTCATAGAAGAATTAATACTAATGACATTCTTCAGAGGAGATTGCTTGGTTTGTATATTTTTCCCCATTGGTGTGTGATGTGTTGTAGTGAGGGTGAAAGTATTGATCATTTATTTGTGCACTGTCCAGTAGCTAGGGTGCTATTGGACACACCTCAATTGTTCGGGCACAATCCTTTTTAAGTAAAGAATTAAAATACAATTGTAAGGAAAAACATAAGAGGGGTTTATGACATGTGCTATAACTCATTTTATGTGAGTAATGCCTTTTTTCTTGAATTTTTAACAATTTAATAATAAAATAATGTTTTCTATATATGTATATCATGTGTATATACTCTGGCTGTATTCATGTCCTATTTTTTCAAGATTTTTCGTATCTATATATCTACATCATATCATGTCTGTATTTCACATTTGTATTCATTATTCATAGCTGAATTGTGATGGAGCACTTCCCAAAAATTTATCAAGAATAGTTGCTAAAGATGTGGACAAACAAATATCCAAGGGTGGGTAAGCTAGCTGCATATGTGCTCTTACTGGCCATGGAACTGCACTTATCTAAAATTATTATGCAGAGTGACTCACTGACACCATATCATATCGATTTCTCTTAAATCAAGAGAAGTCTCTTACTTAGTATATTGTTGTAGCTGTCCATGATGTTTGCTCCTCAAGCTAATGCTATTCATATTTCAAATTTTATTATACCTGTTAGGTCTTTAAAAGAGCTGTTCCTTTATTAACTTCCCCCTTTTTTCCTTTTTCTTTTTTTATTTGTGTAAAAACAATGTAATCTACGTGGTGTGGTTCTTTGCCGCAAGTGAGTTGGCATCTATTCTTGTGGAGTACCATCCTTGCTTCCCTGTATGAAAGGAAATCGATGGAATGGATTCACAGCGGAAGACTTGCAACAAAAATTTTACAACAATTGAATCCTCCATCAAAATCCAGTAGGATTCCGATTAAGCATCGGATCATGGTTTTACAAACTAAGAGTGTATTTAAACAACTTAAATGCATACTTACTTGAACCTCTTTTGTTTTAGCTATTGTCGAATCCTAGCTCCAAAAGTATGAAGCGGTATCCACACAAGCTCAAGACCTTGAGAACCCTTGCAACTATTAACACTTGATGAGAAGCAAGCTTGAGAGGGTGTGGGGATTTCGGCTAGGAGAGGAAGAGAGCAAGGGAATTTCGGCCCTAGGGTTTTCTCCTCTATTCTTAGCTTCCACAAAGTGATGAGCTAGGTTACTTAGTGCTAACTTGACCTAACACTTGCTTTTGTAGAAAATATTCTTCTTATTTGCTATTTGATCCCTCCCTTATTAACTATTAATAATAAGGATCAAATTAATAACAAATAAGAATATTCTCCTCTCTTTAATTCAAAAGACTCTCTTATGCCCTTAATGTGTGTGACCCTTTGGGTTCACTCCAACCTAGTAGTGGTTCGAGACATCTCATGTTCCCTAAAATATAAACTTTCTATTTTTGGTTCAATTGGAACAATTCGAATTTTGTCCTCAATGATAACACTTACCATTAGGCTTTCACTAGTCATGAGTGACATCTAACAACATATCATGACGTACCCTAGGTGTGGGTGACTCATGGTTCAAAGTCGCGGTCGCGGACGTCGTCTCGTCGCGATCGCGGACGACTAGTCGCGTCTCGGGCGAGATGCAACTTTAGGCATGAAATAATGTTCAAAAAATTTTAAAAAAATCATAGAAAATTCAGAAAAAATCAGGCAATCAAATTAGAACCATCAAACAAGCAAAATAAATGGCTTAGAGTGCATGATATGACTTAAAACATAAAAAAAGGCGCTAGCGCACTGAATTGCAGCATTGAAATACAGAAAAATACGCTTATTTGTTATGTTAAAATACTTTGGGATTAATGGTATGAAATAATCTTATTATTATTATTTTTTTAAAAATAACTATAGGCCTATTTATGTAAAGGGTCGTTACCATTTTTTTTTTATACCTTTATTCCTACCATCCATTTTTAAAACACTAGTGTCAATTTAATATTTTGAGAAACTAACTGTTGGATTAGATAATTTTTTTATGTATATTATGTATTCAAAAAATCATAGTGATCCAACGGTTGGTTTCTGAAATATATCATTGTGAAAAATTATTATAATCAGAAACATTGCAAATTTTTATAGTGATATATTATAAAATCTGACCGTTGGATAATGTGATTTTTGGCATGTATGACTTGTATAAGAAGAGTATCTAATCCAATGGTCAATTTTTCAAAATATTTAACCAATATGGGTCATTTGAAAATGCATGGTAGAATTAATGGTAAAAAAATGATAAAGGAAAATTAAACAACAATGTATTAATATATTTAGTTGAAAAATAAAATTATAAATTATAAAATTAATTTTTATGTTTCTTATAAAAAATAAAATGTTTAAAATTTAATCCGGTTTAAAATATCAAAACCAAAATTTTTAACTTGAGATATTTAATAAAATAAAATCAAGATATAAAAAGAAATAAAAGCATTACTTACCGGAAAAAAAAAAAGAAAGAAATAAAAGCAAAAAAACATTTAACTTAACTACTAAACAAGTTAAAAAGTCAAGATATTTACCTTTTTCCACTGACCAGTTGACCACCAGTCCACCACCCACTCGACGTCTCGACCAGAAAAGGGGGTCGCAGACTCGCACCAGCGGAGCCCTAGAGATGAGAAGGCGAGGAGCACTGAAGCACCAGTCGCGCACGGCACCAGTCGGGGAAGCTCTGAAGCTCACGGCACACCCCTCCGGCACCCTCCCTTTCTCGCACCAGTCGCACAGTCGCACGAGGCCACCAGTCGCACACTCGCACCAGTCAGTTCTTCCTCTTCTTTTCTTCCATGGAATCTCTCTTTTGCAGCCTTTGTTATTTTCAAAATCTGCACTTTTTGAAAACTGGTAACAACTCGTTCATCTCGGACGATATCTCGGCCGAGATGAGACGAGAAGACGTTATCTCGGCATCTC
The DNA here is from genome assembly GCA_017140935.1 of Hamamelis virginiana. Taxonomy (NCBI): domain Eukaryota; kingdom Viridiplantae; phylum Streptophyta; class Magnoliopsida; order Saxifragales; family Hamamelidaceae; genus Hamamelis; species Hamamelis virginiana. The sequence goes on along the minus strand of JAESVK010000494.1, from coordinate 414,746 downwards.
GTCTCGTCTTGGCCGAGATATCGTCTGAGATGAACGAGTCTTCAACTATTCGCCGGGATTTTCAACTCGGGACGAAAACTCGTCCAGGTGGTCTCCGAGACCTGGTTGACTCGTCCGAGTCATCTCGGAAGCGTCCGATACTTCGAACCCTGGGGTGACTAGTAGAACTAAATGAACCCTTCATGTTACTTAATCCATCATCTCCTAATGTCACTGTTAAGATAATTAGGGTATGGTTATAAGTCAAAACCCTTATCTTAACTTCTTGTTATATGTTGCATAAAGTATAATCTCAATAAGATGAACCCGATGAAACATTTTCACAGTTCACCTATCACTCTGGCCAGAGATTCAAACTGAGAGTTATCTTTATGAACTAACCATGACATTCTCTCTCATCAAAGTGAGAGTGATGATTCCTTATTGCACACTCATCTATCTTCATGCATAACTTATTAGAGCCAACGAGTACCGATTACATCCTTATGGTTAAGGCTGTACGAGATACTATCAAACCCTAACAACTCATGCATAAGATAGCTATGGTGTCTCAGGTCTAAGGACTACCAAATAAATGGATGTAACAAAAGAATATTCCTTTGACTTAATTTCCATTGGAATATTCTTGCAGATCATGTTCAGTGTACATGTTCTCTAACATGCACTCACAGATTAACTATAGTGTCACTACACCGATAGGAAAGACTACCTATCCTCCCATTGGAGTTAGTTTAAATCTGTGCTACTCTTAATGGTTTATAAAAGTCCACTTTAATAAACCTATGAGTAGGAACTTCTTTAGAATAAATGTATATGAGAAATACAAGTCTTCTTATCTCAACAACTTGAGATATATACTTCTCTTATCATTTATTCATGGACCTTATCATATATATATTTAAATATATATGACAAGTTATACCTTCTAATTAATATAATATGAAATTGACATGCCCTTTAGGATTGGTTTTAGGGCATATCTCTAACACTGTATGCAATGGAATGTCTCAATGAAAAAAACGTACATTAAGGCAACACTATGAAAGGATATGGTGCCCACAGCATGTTTCAAGGTATAACCTTGAGATGATGTGTTTATGGTCTCTATATGCATTACAGGAGATGCCTCTAGGAAATTACTGTAGGAAATTTAAGAATTTTTCTCTCATGTACTCTTACCTAAGAAGGTTGTTTTTGATACAGGTGATTGCTCTTTATTTACGATCAAAACTCAAGGAAGCTGGTGTAGATGATGGAAACTCTCTGGAAATTGTTCCTCTAGATAAATATGGTATGCCAAGTTATCCTTTTAGAATATGATAATTTGTTGTTTTGAGCTTTAATTATTCATTGTGTCTATTCTTTTTGGTGGAACTTGGCAATTTGTATATTTTAGATAATAGTGTCGTCATGTTTTTCATCCTTATTCACCATAATTAATAAGCTAATGGTCTCTAGTAACAAATAATTTTTTTTAGCAATCAATTTGTTTCCTTGGTGAATTGACTAACAATTCTAATGCCTCGACTCAACAAAGCCTTAATCCTAACTACATGGGATTGGCTACATGAATCCTTGTTTTTTATGTTAAGAAATTTCACTATATATTGATTGTTATTATTGTTAGTTGTAAGAATATATATATATATATATATATATATATATATATATATATATATATATAACAGAGATGCTAATATAAGGTGCACGTGATGCAAATTTGCATCATGTGACCTCTGTTGGGGCAACTGCAGAGCATATTTTGAAAAACCAACCGTTAGATTAGATTCCCCTCTTATGAATGTCATGTCTTCAAAAAATCACGGTGACCCAATGGTTCGTTTTTGGTAAAAACAAAAAAACCAACTGGGAATAAATGGTGACATTTTGAAGAACAAAAAAGTCACAGTTTTTCATTTTGTCATTTTCAAAAAACGGATTGTTGAATGACAGTGATTTTTTGTAGACTTGACGTTCATAAGAGGGGAATTTAATCAAAAGGTCGGTTTTTCAAAATATACTTTGCAGTTGCCCCAACGGAGGTCACCTGATGCAACTTATATTAGCATCTTTGTATGTATATATCTCTCTCTCTATATATACAGTTCCGATCTAGTCAACACATGCTTATATATCTTATGTAAGCATGAAGCTAATAGATAACTGTGGGATACATATTTAAAAAACTGACTGTTGGATTAGATATTCTTCTTATGGATGTCACGCATGCAAAAAAACACTGTGATCCAATGTAAACATCTTAAAATATAGATTAGAAAAACTATAACTGTGACCGCTGAAAATTGTCACAGTTTTCTTGGTGATATTTCCGAGAAACCAACTGTTGGATCTCTGTGATTTTTGGCATGTATGACCATATATAAGTATAGTCACTAATCCATTAATTAGTTTTTCGAAACATGTGTTTCACAATTATCTACTAGCTTATGCTTGCATAAACTTATGTAAGCATATGTTGACCGAACCATTTCTATATATATATATATATATATATATATATATATATATATATAGAGAGAGAGAGAGAGAGAGATGAGCCTATCAGCATATGCTAACTTTCGTGAAAGTCAGCATGAAGCCAATAGGTAATTATTGGATACATATTTTGAAGAACTGATCGTTGGATTAGATACTATTCATATGTATGTCACGCATGCCAAAAATCACAGTGATCCAACGGTCGGTTTCTCAGATATGTCACTGAGAAAAACAGTATTTTAGCGGTCAAAATTTTTCAGTCTGTATTTTGAGATGTTGACATCGGATCACTGTGATTTTTGTCATACATGACATTCATAACAAGAGTATCTAGTCCAATGGTTGGTTTTTCAAAATACACATCCCACAATTAACTGAAGGCTCATGCTGACATTCGCGAAAGTCAGCGTACATGCATATGATCGAGACTGTATATATATTATATGAATTTGATCAGGTGCGGTACATAACACATGTACCGCACAATCAAGGTCGTCCATTACATGTGCATGCATGCCACGAACAGCTATGATTGTGCGGTACATTGCGGTATGTACCGCACCTGATCATTGTTGATATATATATATATATGGGGTCCAAACCCCATTTGGATAAATACGGTTCACTCCTCATTGGGATAGTTGGGACCAGGTATTTTGAAAAATCAACCGTTGGATTAGATACTCGTGTTACGTATGTCATGTCTGCCAAAAATCACAGTGATCCAACGGTTGGTTTCTGAGAAAACTGACTGTGAAAAAAACTAACAGTTTATCGTTCTTTAAGTGTCAGTTTTTTTCACAGACAGTTTTCTCATGAACCAACCTTTGGATCACTGTGATTTTTGGCAGACTTGACATACGTAACAAGAGTATCTAATCCAACGGTCGATTTTTCAAAATACCTGTCCCAACTATCCCAATGAGGAGTGGACCGTATTTATCCAAATGGGGTCTGGACCCCAATGGAACATTTCTATATATATATATTACAGAAAGAATAGTCTATAAAAGAATTACTAGTCACTGGCTAGCTACCTTTTATCTGTTGTACATCTTTGGCCAACAAAGTTCTTACATATATAGAAAAGAAAGTATATTCAATAGTAGGACTCAATTGTCATTTGAGATCATAAACCAATTTATGCCATTCTCTGTCTCTGTCTCTCTCTGTGCACTGCATTGAAGAGCAAATCCATGAGGTACAATTTATGATTTCCTGTTCGCTTCTGAAATTTGAAAAGCAAATTAAAGCACAAATAGTGCAATGAGCTCAATGTAATTAGTTCACAGGGACACGAATAATCTTTTCATGCCTTAGAATATAATTGATATGCATTTTTATGAAAAGGTTAGATATGTATTTTATTAATTTATAAACTTTGTTTTCCATGAGTGGTATTATTAGCGGCCTAACTGGTTGACTATAGGATATGCTCCTCAGTAGTGGGTTATGGTCTAAATCAAATGGGTCAGCAAAACATTATTCATATATCTGAGTCCAAAGTCGGATGATGCTCGGACGAAGATTGTGGCAAATCATCATTATTTTGGCAACAAATATGGACTGCAAATAATAGAAAAAAATATAATCAAAAGGAAATATAGCCTTAATTAAGGTATGAAGCATTGCTTGACTTATTTGAAATACTTTTGAACCATAAAATATGTGAATTGTTTATTGGCTTCTATTTTAAAATCACTTTCATCGCATTTGAGGAAATTTGAATTAAATTAAATTATTGTCATCTTAGCTTACAAATCCTTATTTTTTTTCGGTATTTTTCTTTCTCAGGAGGAGAAATTGATTACGTGAAAGTGCTGAATAGAGTCCTTCCAGATGATATTCGAGTTGTAGGCTGGTGTCCTGCTCCAATTGGTTTCAATGCAAGGTTCATCTACCTTCTGGAATTTTCCTTTCCTTTTCTTTTGGTGGGTGGGTGGGTGGGGCTGTTAGGAGATGTTATGATGATGATTATAACATAATTTGACAAAGCCTTAAATGCCAGCTACTTGTTTTCTGTTGGATTCTGTTATTTTATGATGTTTTTTACTTAAAATAAAATATAGGAGGAAAAATCAAAAACCTTGGGAGAGGAGAGTTACTTGAGGGACTGTTATTGATCAAAAGAAAAAAGAAAAAGAATTACTGGAGGGACTAGATCCTGTTGTATTATTTGCTGGTCGATGATAGCTTATCAGAATTTCTAAGAGAATGAAAATTAACATGTGGAAATCCACAGCTATCTCTCAATGGGGTTCCTATTGTTTTGGCTTTCATCAGGGCACATTCTATTTATTAGGCCCCAGACGGTGTAAGTAGAATTCCTTTCCACAATGGTGTAAATAAATTATCCTAAAAAATCAGTAACATTTTTAAGGGCTCGTGCTTCTTTAGCATACTTGATAGCATAATACCAAATACCTCCCCACCCCCCCCCAAAAAAAAAAAAAAAAAAAAACAAACCCCATAAAGATAATGTCAATTTGTCAAAATTGTTAAATCAGTGATGCTGGATGCTTTGATTTTTGAATTGAAGAAGGGAGACAAGATTGTTGACAAAGTCTGAATCAGTTCTGTTCACGGTTAACTTTGTTTTTTTGGTAATAATCAGGATAGCCTTTATCGGGAAGAAGTGTTGAAATTGGTCTATATGGAGTTGTTGAGTCCTAGAAATTTGAAGTTGGTGTACTTGAGTTACTCCTTTGATATGAGTATATAAAAATTTTCTAAGGTTTTAAATCTTATTGGAAGATTTACTGTATCACAACCTTTTGTTATGATCATTCATTCAGTGTTCCTTTCTCTTTAAAGCTCACTGTATATGCTTTTATAAATCATAATAGTTTACATAATCTGTTGTTTTTCATAACAACTGCAGGTTTAGCTGTTTAAGTAGGGAGTATAAGTATCTATTTTGGAGAGAAAACTTAAATCTATTGGTACGAAAATCTTCTTTTTTTTTTTTTTTTTGTTAACATCTTGTATACCCATTTCTGTGCTGCTCATATAAAAAATGAGGCCAAAAAAATTGTTTTTCATTGTTTTATGTTTCACCAGGCAATGGAGAGTGCTGGTAAGAAATTTGTTGGGGAACATGACTTCAGAAACTTCTGTAAGATGGATGCAGTGAATGTGCACAACTATAGGCGTCATATCACTGCATTTGAAATTTCTCCTTGCAGTAAGAGGTTGACAATGTCATTTAATCAATTCTTGAATTGGAATTTGTTGACTGTGCTTTACTTATTTTTATAAATGACATTGAGTTTTTTTAATTATGGCTGTCTAATTGTTTGACTGCTTGTTTTTGCTTCTTTTACTCATTCAGGTTTGTCTGTTTGATCAGGATTTTCTTTCATCAAGCAGAACATAATTTGGAAGTAGTTTTGATTCAAACATAAATAAATGTTGATTTGCCTAAGATGTTATAGTCATCTTCAACGAAGATAGAAGATTTCACCAGTTAGTAGGGTGATAGGATTTGATATGATTCTAGTTGAAGGTGCGACAAGGACAGGGGAAAGGTGAAAAATAATGTGGGTCGAGGTTATGAGAGATAGGGTGACTTAAGAATCTTTTTTTTCTAAGTTAAAATCCACTAGAAATGTATTGCAATATACGGAGGTACATAAATGTTATATCTTTGTCATTAGATTGATAAGTATATGACAAATAAAGGATTTGAATAGCTGGCTCCCTGCGGTTGGGTAAGGCTTTATCGGGTTGAGTTATGGTAGATATTAGCTCAAAGTCTAGGATATGCTAAATTATTAAAGCTTATTATTTATAATTATATGGGTGGTGTCATTTCGGTCAAGGGGTTAGCAATTTATGTATATGTATATGTGTGTGTGTGTGTGTGTGTGACTGTATATATATATATATATATATCTAAGTTTGAATTTTGAAAAAACTTTTGATTGACTAATATATCTTTATGTAAAGTTTAGAAGTACGCAAATAGGAATGGCTGTACTATTCTACAAATGATCATAAGAAATAAAATTATAGAAGTACATAAATAGAGATGGTCGCATAAATTTCACAATCATAATAAAATTGTTCTTAATTGAATTAAGATTTACTTGTTGTGCACCCATATTGAAAAAATGTCTCTATGGAAAACTGAGACTTTTTTATTTTCAAAATGTCAATATTTTTTCATAGTCAAATTTTTCAGAAACCGAACGTTGGATCACTGTGATTTTTGGCATGCATGACATGCATAAGAAGGGTATTTAATCCAACAGTCGAATAACTTTTTGGGGGAATCATATTTCACTCAACCCACCATTGGGCTGTCATGCTCACCAAATATCAAGTTAATAGATTAGAGTTTTATTTATTAAAGAATTTCATTTTTATGAATTAGATGCGTACAAGTATTTGATTAATGAGATATCTGGCATGTGTGACAAGAATAAAAGTGTTAGCCTTGTGGCTACATTCCATGTCTAAATGGATAGATTTTGATGATAACAAACGGTTCTTCTAGTTGCTAATGGGTTAGTTGAATGTGTATGAAAAGGAAACTTACCTGAAGCTCAACTTGGCGCTTATCTTGGCAAACCAAATCAAAGCAAGGACTCAAAGTCTTCATATCAAGAAGGATCAAGCTCTCAAGAATGTATTTTATTTATATCTTATGTTTTGGGGAATGAAGAGTTTAGGTACTAATGTTCTATCTTGTATAGCTCTAACTGTGTACACTTTTGAAGCTCAACTTGACCTGGTTTTATCTTAGGACCTCAGTTGTTCACTTCAAACACCTTTATTAGGTTCTTTAGTATTAATTTGGTTGATTTTTAAAAGCTAATTGTGAATGTAGGGTCCGTTATGCACACTGAACTCAAAACTGTCATTTTTATCTTTTTGTGGATACGTTCATTCGAACCAAACCACTGTCATTCAAACGAGAGGTGGCCTGATTAATGCTGCAGATTTTGGACCCCATTTCGTTTGAACGAAGTCCAAGTTTGTTTGAACAAGGTGGTGTCCAGAAATGGCTTTTAGATTCCAAAGCCCCTTCGTTCAAACGAGATCTTAGTTCAAACAATCTACAAACATTATTATCATTGTTTTAAGAAAAGTTATTGGTTAATCCTTTGGGAATTTTGTGAGTAGTTTATCTACTACAATCTTGAAGAAGAGATTGGTTCTCTTGAAGGTGTAAAGGACCAAAGGTTTCTCCATCTTGAAAGAGATTGAGATAGTGGATTTGGGAATCCTTGATCTTAGAGCTTAAGGTGTGGACATAGGCGAGGAGAACTGAACCATGCTAATATCATTGTGTTTGCTTTTCTCTACCCTTACTCTTTACTTATTGCAATTGATTATTTAATTTGTATATCACTTGTTATTGTGATTAATTTTTATTTGGTAATTTGTATAAAAACAATTTCATAGACCCTATGCACCCCCATCTAGGGTCTTTACTTGAGACTACAATAGGTATCAAAGCAAGTGCTCTAAGTAGATTTGTTAGCTTGAGGAGTAAGACCCCACACCTCACCATATTCCAACATTGAGCTTGAGGTACCTCGAGGATGGATGAGGCCCCAAATTTCACCATATAATCTTGAGGGATGATCCCAGACCTTGCCATATAACCTCAAGGAGAGATGAGATCCCAGGTCTCGTCGTATTTCCTCGAGGAGGAGTAAGACCCCAGACCTCACCATATTCCAACATCGAGCTCGAGCTCGAGCTCCTTGGTCCTGCCATCAACCTAGGTAGGTGCATAACATTAGAGTATAGCGCCTTGTGCATATATGAGGGGAGCGATGATAGCTCACATGCTTGTCGAGTAGCCCTCGCCAAGGTGGAGAACTCGATGATATAGGGAATGTGACCTTGGCCCAAGTCGACCATTGTTTGGGGAGGAGGGGTTGGGTTCGACCAATGTAGGCACTGCGATCTTGACCCATCCTAGGTCCCAAGTACTTAACCTATCCTCTTCCATTCCATAACTGGCAATCCACATAGCATCTATTTTTTACCATGAACAGTGACAAGGTGGAATTTTTTTAGTGCTGGGTAAAGATATCATTTCTGTGCTGAGTTTCTTACAGGTGTCTAGTGGAGGTGTTATGTGTTCTTTGACTTCTTTCGTATATACAAGGCAGAGCATTTGTCTTAATTTTTGTATTTAAACTTTTTATCATACTTCTCAGAATTAGGAGGTGGACTTACATTCCAAGTTTCAATACAGAGATACAGTTAATTTGTTGAATTTATTATATGAATTCTAAAACTTGTATTTTAGACATTTTGATGTATCTTTTGCTGCACTGTTCCTATGCAAAGTGCTTCTCAAATATGCCTGTAATAGATTGGGTAACTTATTTCATGTCAGAGTTTGGTTGGAGAGACTCTGTAAATTGCTTGTAAAATTTTGAAATTATCTGCAGGTTTGAAAGCAATCAACTTTGGGCAATGAAAATAAAAGGTAGTGCTTTCCTGTGGCACCAGGTCCGATGCATGGTCGCCGTGCTATTTATGATTGGCCAAGATCTTGAATCTCCTAATGTGCGTGGTATATGTCCTTATCATGATTGGTTTAAAATCTTTTTCATGTAGCTCGTAGCTCTTTGTGAACAGCATTTGCTTTTTTATTGTGTCCAGGACCATAGCTGACATATTCATAAATTATATAAGTAATATCTAAGATGCGGTCAAGTAGATTGAAAGGATGGCTAAAAAAAGGATACTGATACACATGACACATTTCTATAACTGGAAAACACAAACATATACATGTGTGAAATGCATGGAAGGAGTGGAAATCATGTTCAGTGAACTGCATCTTGCTTACTTATGCATCCCAAATTCTCTTTATGCAACCTTGTAACCTTACCCTTAATATTCTAATCATCCATAACAGTTCAACCAAAGATGATTATGGTTGCTTTTTTATCAGAGTTTTCAGGTGTGGACCATTAGGGGATAAATCATTTCTCCCCCCATCCCCCCCAACCCACCCACCCTCCCTCTATGTTCTACGTTCACTGCTATGCATGAATGAGGCCATTCTTATTATGAATCCTGTAGGCGCACTGGAATTTTTTAATTGTTTGATGATCCAGATGATGGCATCCAATTTTTGCTGTATAGTTCAAATGGTTTTTGCAATTACAACACTTTGATCAGAGTTTTGGCATAGGAGATCTAGAAAGCATTTGGCGAATGTTGGCCCCCACCTTGCTTATGAGCCCATTGGCTGCTTCTTTGAAATAGTTTTAATGAATGGGGTTCCCTTGCTTTAAGGAAATTTTGATTTCCCCCTCTTGAAAAGTTCTATCTGCCCATGAATTTATAATTTCTATAATATGGAACTCAGACCAACTGTTTAAATGCATAGGTGATAGACGCATTACTGGATACTGACAGGACACCAAGGAAACCTCAATACATCATGGCTCCAGAGATCCCATTGATTCTTCAATCCTGTGAATTTGAAGGTCTTGAGTTTACTTGTTCGTCAGGTACTTGAAGCAATGAATCATATAGTTGGCTGTTGTCTGTCCTCTTTGCACCATTGAACAGTTTATCTTGCATTATCTTACGCATCTTGTCACAAGACATTCAGCAGATACCTAATTCATATATTAATAATCATGGAACCATATAAATTAGCATGATTTGATATTGTTCTGTTTTAAATAAGAAGGATTGAAATTGCAAAAATCCATTGCTTTTATTGACACGAGGAGGAGGCAGTATCTGATACAGTGCTGCTCATCCCTTTTCTTGATTGGAACAGATTATTCTTTTCCTATCTGGTTTTATGGGCAATCATTTCGTATATATTACCATTCATTATTATTTCATGAAATATTCCATCAGATGATCATATCTTATTTTCTTCTTATGTCAATATAATATTTGACATTTGTACTTAGAATACCAAGAATCTGTTCCTTTTAACAAGTATGCAAGTGTATTTGTTAATTTTCTCTGCACATTTGGTTTTGGACAAATTTTTTTTTAGGAGGTTTCAACTAGAAATAGTTTCAACACCTTCCCTACTGGACCCTATAGATGCCTTAACCATCAGGCTTGGACACCCATGCCCATTTATAAATAAAAATGTAGTAAAATGAGGCACTTGTTACCTTCTTCTGCTGCTTTTCCAGTTTTTGTTCTCACCATGGAAATTGTGAAATAATCAATTTCCCAGTATATTAAAGTCACTATATATTTGATATTATATCCCTACCCACAGTAGCTTACGGTTTATGTCCATTCTCTATCATTGCCCTATCCAAATGTGTATTGTAATTCAATTTATTTTATGGTGGGTGACTTTGTCTCACTTTGCTTTAGTGAAAATGTAAGCCAAGTTGACTGAGTACCGAACCAAATATTGTTATATTTTCTCCCAACAACATAATGGATGTAATCCATTGATATAGATTGATCTGAAATCTGATTCAAATACAATATAGCACCTGTTGTAATAACAATAATAGGATATCTGGGCTAGCCTGTTCAAATTCGGACAAGTGAAAAAGCGGGTTTTCACATCTCCTACTCTCGTATGAATCCTGACAATGCTTGCTGAGTTTGTGGATGTTAATTTTAACATGCAATGTCTGAACCACTTCTTATTGTTCAAATTGACTGCATGCTTAGATGCTGGGCAAGCTTTGCATGCACACTTGGAGAATGAATGCCAAACTTACCTGCTCCAAGCTGCAATCTTTCATGAGGCTTGGCTAAGCTGTTCGCCTTCAGCAAATGGTGCGGAAAGCAATATTCTTCATTTTATTCATTTTTAAACTTGCATTCACTTTGATTTTCTTGTGTTGACTGCATTGCTGTGACCGCCTTTGGATTGCAGATCTAGGTCCATTGGATAATGGAATGACGAAGAAGAAGGCTTCTCATATTCCTCTCATGACTCGCCCAACTGAACGTATGTCCTACCATATCTAAAGTCCCTAACACTACATAATCATATGATTGGAAATGTTTCATGCTATGAGATGGAAACCTATGATTGCTGGAACTTGATATGTTCATATATACGTATATGAAAATGATCCTATTAACTGGATGGTTATGTGTTTTCTAATGCATTTATTTCCACAAAGAAAGCAATCTTACATTTAGATTATTCAAACTCTCCAGCCTGTTTATTGATAAGGTTATATTTTTTCATAGTTCAAAATTTGCTCACATCTGTTCTATGTTCGATTGTCTATTAAATAAACAAAGTTTCTTTTGTGTGCGCAGACCTCTTTGTGTGTGTTTGAAAGTAATCAGACGAGATTTCTTCAACATTGGCTTAAACTAATAGAAGTTTAACAGTAATAGTTTTGAGCTACCATGTCTGTTGGTATTCCACATGCATATCATAAGACTTGGCAGGCACTATTTCAAATTTTCCTGCACAAATTTCATAATCTCGAATATTTTATGTTGCCACCTGGCAAGGTGTCTACTTATTACTACTTGAATCGGTTGCAGCATCATATGCAGAGCGACGTGCCAAATTAAGCTCCAGAACATGAAGTAAAAGAGCTGATTGGCTTATCATCTGGTATTGAAGAGAGCAGAAGAAAAGAGTATTATGCTGTTTTCTTTACTAATTACTATGTACCATTTATATCCACTATATATTTGATCAATTCTGCGAGTTTTATCAGCAATATAATTTTTGTAATCAGTGGGGAAAATTGGTTGTGTAGAATAAGTTGTGATCATTGTCTCGATCTGCTAACTTTATTCCTGAAGTGAAGAAGATAACCATTAGTTTTCAAATTTTCAAAAAAGGTTCCAACTCACTGTTGGTTTGAAAGAAGTGTCTTTATGCCTTCTGTTTTTTTTTTTTTTTTCCATTTTCTACCAAGGCTATACTGTATAGTTCATCTTTCAACGAAATTTTGCCAAAAAGTATAATATCGTCTATTTCAATGGAAATTTGAAAAAAAAGAAATTAAAATCTTTCGATAAAAACTAGAAATGATATTGTTTTCCATCTTTAAATTCATCTTTAATTAGATTATCAAAGTTTCAAGTTTTTCAAACAATCTCATCACATCACTGCAATGAAAAAATAGTGAAAACCTTGGGTATGATATAGTGGCATTGCTCTGGCCTTGTTTGGGTGGATTTATGCTCAGGCTTATATTTTTATATGCTTTTAAAAAAAGGTAGGACAAATTACTAAAATATTCCCAATGTTTTAATTTATTTTCAAAATAAATCTCATTCGAAAAGAACTGCTAAACTAAACCTTCGTACAAAAAATTGGACATTTAAGTACTTCTAACAGCCAGAAAATTTGAATTTAAATTTTTCACATAATCACCAAAATAATACATAATCACCAAAATATTACAGTCACCCATCACTAGTTTTTTATATAATCACTAAAAAATACATAGAATTACCATTTTTTTTAAAAAAAATAAAATGAAAAAGCATAGATAGATAAATTAAAAGTCCACAATACAACGAGGGTATTCAGTCCCCAACTATCAAAAAGCAATAGAAGACGAACAGGGGGTGGGGGTCTAGTAAAAACAAAAAAGTTGTCAATGGTGCTAGCTCCATGCTTAGCGAGCCAATCCGCACAAGCATTCGCTTCCCGGTAGACATGGCGGCAGAGGCATTTCTGAAACGTGCTCATCAAAAATCTGCAGTCATTTAGAAGAGGACTTGGAGGATGATGATCATCAACACCCTTAGTAACCATAGTGACAAATTCAGCAACATCAATATCAATAGAGATAAAAGGAAAGTTATGTTGATGAGCGATTTGCAAACCATCCCTAAGTGCCCAGAGTTTAGCAGTAATACTACAGGTGCGACCGAGGTTTCTAAAGAAACCCACCAATCCTCTCCCAATTGGTTTCTAATTAAACCTCTTCCACCTGTAAGGCATGTACTATCTAACTTGGAACCATCGGTATATAACTTGACAAAAGGCAATTCAGGAGGCTCCCATTTCACCCCAATTGTTTTAGTTATGCATGGTGATTTCGTGGTCCTAGCACAGGACCAAAATTCTCTAGAGCGGGCGACGGTTTGATAATGAAGAGCAAATGGTTGAGTCAAAGTTTGGTTGAAAACAAAAGAATTTTTGTTGCCCCAGAGTCCCGTGGGGACATGAGGGTCCAAATCACAATCAATAGCAGAGATAAAATGCTCAAAGCAGTCATGAAAGGAGTTAAAACTTCTGGTGGAAGGATCAGTGGTAAAACATTTCCAACAATCCTTAGCAAAATCACAAAGTTTTAGAATATGTTCAGGATCTTCAGAGCCATTAAAACAGAGAGTACAAATTTCATTGTCAACTACTTTTCTTTTTTAAGGAGTACACTTTTGCAGGGAAGTTTATTATGCATAACTAGCCAAGCAAAGGATTTAATCCTTGGAAGAGAAGTAATTTTCCAGAGTTTTCTCCAGTTACTGGTTAGTGCAGAATCATAATCACATGGTGCAGTAATTTGGTAAGCATTTTTAGAACAAAACTTGCCATTAGGTGAATGATTCAATTTAATTCTGTCCCCTCTCGAGCAAAGCAACTGAGTCGGGGTGGCAACTATAGACTGGCGGGTTATGGTAGGAATTTCAAAGGAAATGAGATGAAGATTCCAATAGCCATTAGCATCAAACACTTGGCTCAAAGTAAGTTTCTCTTCATTAATGTTCAAGGGTCCACTAATGAGTGATCTGAGTCTACCAAGATTGCACCAGGAGTCAAACCAGAAGATGTCCCTACCCTATTTTATTCCATCCCAAATGACAGAGGCTTTCCTAGATCTAAGTTTAGCTCCCAGATTGCATGGAGTTTCTGAGCAATGAAACTATATCCAACGACTTACCAAATAGTTTGACTATGACCGATTGCACCCAAGGGGTGCGAATACGTCTCTTTTCTTCCTTAGAAAGAAGGATAGTAGGGAAGTCTTCATCACTTTCCACATCTGAGTCTTCCTCAAGGAAGCCACTGGGAACATTCAAATGAAGTTCCTGCAGATTGACTGAAGCACTGGACACTAATTTCTCTTTCTAAGAAGTAAAACCCTTCACTTTTTTAGTGCTTCGTTCTTGTTGATCGGATTCTTCCAGGAATTTTTCTGGCGAAGGCTAGGCTAGAGCATTAGGACGATCACCAAACTCATACTCCACCAGTTCACTGTGATTCCTGGGAATTATAAATCTATCACTCGTGCGCGCTCTCTCTCTCACATAGAATTACCATATTATGTAGTCACCAAAAAAAACAATCACTAATCACCAAAATTGCATATAATTACCAATTTTGTTAACAAACACCAATCCGTAGAAACATCTGTACAAGCAGGGACGAAGCCAGTAGGGGGTGAGGGGTGACAAATGCCCCCCTGAACTTTTATTTTTAAAAATTTTATACCTTATAATTTTTTTATAATTTTGAATATACCCCCCCTAAATTTGTTTAACCCCTCCAATTTACTTTCTTACTCTCTATTTTTATGGGAAAAATTATCCAAGAGTCCCTAAGTTTGGAACTTTATACCATGAGGTCCAATTTTCTACCATGAGGTCCATGAGAATTCCAAATTCCTTTGTCAATTTGTTATTTAAAGAAGATTCTTGTACTTAGTGGTATAGAAGTTATGAGTATGAACCTCCCTTTTTTATTGGAAAATGTTATTTCTCCTGTCCAAACTTCCCATACAAGTATTTCCCGTCTTATGTGGCAATGTGATGGAATTTATACATCAAACAAAGGAAAGAGAGAGAGAAGGAAAAAGTGATTTCCAGAGGAGAGAGAAGCAAAGAGAGAGATTCCTTTGTCGGACTATGCAAGGGGAGCTGCCATGGCCTGATTTCCTTCGTCGAATTATGCGAGGGAAACTACCATGGTCGGAAAGTAGGCGTCAAAGTCGTGACTGACTTGGACCGAAGAGAAAGGAGAGGGGAGAGAGGAGAGAGGATAGAGTCGATTAGAGCTGCAGCAATAACGCTGTTGTCGAACCTCAACTCATGCCAGCTTTCCTTCGTCGGATTGTGCGAGGTTATTATTATTATTCTTCTTCTTCTTCACTGTGCTTAGGGGTGTTCAAAAACCCACCGGACCCGTCCCCACTCGCAACCCACGGTTACAATGGTTAAGCGGGTTGGGTTGGGTTTGGTGGATTTGATAAATTTTTGGCGGGTTGGTTCGATTGGTGGGTATAGAGATGATAATCCGCCCTAAACCCGACCCCACCCACCAACAATATATATAAATATATAAATAAAATAAATAAATTTCATCACTACCTTATATTTTTCCTTAATTGGATATGCTTGCAAGTTGAGTATTTTTTATTTCGTTAGAGTTTAGAGATATTTATTGTGAGAATTTTAAAATGCAATTGTTTTGTTGGATATGCTTTCAAATTTGAATGAGAAACCATATGTTAGTTTGTAAGAATTTTTTAATAACAAAGAACTTTATTATTATGTATCTAGTTAGTAGTTTCTATTGTTATAATGATTATTTGGATTATAGTTTAATTATTGAAGAACACAATATTGCATTGTTAGATACAAATTGGGAGTGTCTTTGCTTGTTAAAAAGGTTTTAGGAACTTTAGATGTTTATTAAAAAAAAAATAGTAATACTTCACCTGCTCAATCCACCCAACCCACCGGTTGAAATCCTTCATATATTCAACAAATCCGCTTGTTATTGAGATAGGCGGATTGGTTGACGGGTGAGAGGATTAGCTACCCACCAAGTGCAGGTTAGTTGACGGTTTTACTCTCCACTCGGCCCCACCCGACCCGCGCACACCCCTAACTGTGCTTATAAAAAAGACAGTAAAAAATAATAATAATACTATGCTCATAAAAAATAAAAAATAAAAAAGACAGTAAGAAACTAACTTTTTCTCTGTGCTCATAAAAAAGACTACTAAAATAAATTTTTTATATTCTGCTCATAAAAAAAGATAGTAAAAACAAATTTTTTTTTACTGTGTTAATAAAAATAAAAATAAATTAAAAAAAAAAAAGACAGTTAAAAACTAATTTCTTCACTGTGCTCATAAAATAAAACAAAAAAAATTTATTGTGCTTAAAAAAAATATGATATTAAAAAGCTAACTTCTTCACTGTGCTCATAAAAAAAGATAGTAAAAAAAAAATTATTGTGCTCATAAAAAAAAATAAAGAAAGTAAAAAACTTTTTTTTTTTTTTTTACTGTGCTTAGAAAAAAAGACAATAAAAGTGTTTTCACTTAATTTAGGTATTTTCACTGTATTTGGGTGTTTTCACTGTAATGGAGTATTTTTATTGTACTAATGTGGCACTTAAATATGTAGATTAAATGCATTTTCACTGTGCTAATGTGGCACTTAAATATGTGGACGGGAGTATAAATGGGAAAAGTTGACGGACTATGTATCACTGCTCTTTTTTATTTTCCCTTTCTTATAAAAGCCCGAACCCCATGTCAAGCCTTCTCTTTCTCAATTGATCATCCCTTCCTATTTTTAAGGCCAGTTTTCAATAACTTTTTCTTAAAATCACTTTTGGAGCTTAAAATTTCCACTTGATCTAAGACAGATAATCATTTTAAAATTACTTTAGGGATGGTAGTATGGATGGCAAATTTTTGAAATTGTAGTAAAAAGTTTGGAAATTCTAACTTTTGTCACAATCACTTCTAATATAAAATTTTTTATATATGAATACATGATTTGAATATAACTTTAAATAGATGTCTGAAAAAATTATTCTCCAAAAGTGATTTTAGAAAAAGCTAACATAAATGGGCTTTTAGTGCTTCATGTAATCAACCAAGCACATCGATCTCCTTCATTACAGCATGCAACCAGCTGCAAGCGTGAAGATTGTAGAGAATCAATTTTGTAATAAAATAGGAGATCAATTTATGAATTGTGAAAACCTAGATTTTCATTTCAATATTTTTTGTTTTAAATGACGATTTGTATTACTTTGAAGAAAAAAAAAAACATTTGTGAATTCCCTTTATGTCCCAAGAGATCTTAAGACAAAACACTTAAAGTGTTTTGTTTGTGTATGTTAGCCGTGAGAGAGGAGAAAGAAAGGGAGAGTGAGCTGAGAGGTGGAGAATAAGAGAGAGAGTGTCGGTTGAGGAGGACAAGGCCGGAGTGGTCGCCGAAGTTTGCCAATTTCTGTGTTATCGTCGGTGGAGGTAAATCTCTTCTCTAGTCTTGCTTCATTTCTTTCCATTATCATTTTGGTTTTCAAACATATTTTGTGTATTCTCGGATTTTTGGAGGAATGTGGGAATGGTTTTGTTCATAGAAGGTTTCCATGGTGTTTGGGGTGTTGTTTAGGTTTGGATCTATGTTTTTGTTGAGGGATTTGGAGATCTTTGGCATGGTTTATGCCATATGAAGGTTTTAGTGAGTTTTATAGGTTTGTAGTTAAAAGATGATGGAGGATCTTTTGGATCGAACCATTCAAATTCGTGTATTTTAGTAGATCAAGTGTTTTTAAGGCTTAGGGATGGTAGATATATGGTTTGGGTTGTGATATGGTGTTTTAAGGATTGTATGTGGAGTTTGGAGGTTGTTATCTGGGTTGATCGCACTGATTAGTCAACTAGTCAGAAAAACTAGTCGACTAGTTTAGCTAGTTTTTTTAACATTGCTTTCTGGACCTTAATTAGTTGACTAGTCGATATGGGTTAGTAAACTAATCGAGTGATTAGTTTACTAATCACAGGAATTAGTCTACTAATTAGTCTATGTCAGCAATATTCTTTTGTTCATAACTGCTTCATCTGGTGTCTGTCTAGGGTGATCTTTATATGCTCGGAAAACTTGTGAAGTCTAGTTTCCAACCATGGTAATCTCATTGCTTAATTCTTGAAAGAGAAAAAAAAAATTAGTGAATACCTTATTTGCCCTTTTTTTGTTTTGCTGGCTTCAAATTCTTTGGATTGTATCTTCTAAACCACTTAGAGTTTGACTCAAGTTTTTGTGAGAAACCTCTAGGCATGTTCAGGAAGTTTGTATGTGTATTTTGAGGCATGGAGAGACGGTTTGATGTGCATTTCTTTGTCCTTTTCTTTTAGATCAAGATAGTCCTAGAACTATCCGTACACTGGGTAGCTTTTGCATTACACATGAACACTGCTAAGGAAAGGATTATTGCATCATTCAAGGTAGGATACTTAAACCTCTTTAACACTAATGATATGTGTTTTATAATGTACGTTTTACATGGATTGCTTTCAAATGTGGAAAGGTTTATGAAATGATAATGATGCATGGAACATAAACTGCTTGGAAACCTTGGTGTGGTGCGTTTATGATAACATGATGATAGCATATGGAGTACTTATTTCATTCTTGTTTTGAAAGATGGATATGTTTATGGAAATGATGTTTTGATATATGTATGCCACTTGTATCTATTTTCATGCCCGTTTGGCAATGGTTTTATATGTGTTGGTATAAATGATATTTTGAGCTCAGTTGGTATACAGGGAGGTTATTTAAGGGCCTATGGTCTTGGGTGGATCCTTAGTGCAGACCCAAAGTTTATAGCCTCATAATGGTTTGATAGTTGTGTAACGCCTCAACCTAACATCCGTACCGACCCTTCTGGATAGGTCGACACGTGTCAAGCTGGAAGTACAACCTATCCTGCTCATCCGTATTTTCTCACGAGATACAAGAATTATATATAACAAAATGAAATGTCATGTTCATACATTATGTCCAAATCGCTTTATTCAAATACAGTTAAGGAAATCAAATAATATTGCCAACAACCTGGCAAGTAGGCCAATCAACAAGCAACACTTAATCTGAATATTCCAACATATATAATACATATACTAAAAGAATGCAACAACTAATGCAGGAACAATCTTAAATCTGACCAACAACCCTTAGCGAAGGATTTAGCTGAGCCAGGAATGCAAACCCAAAGTCAACTTGCAATCTGCCGCATAAAAAGCAGGAGTGAGCCTCCAATCGCTCAGAAGGAATAATATTACTTTTACGAATTAATAACAATACTATGATACATAGAATATTTATATAAAACATTTATTTACAAAGCTCAACAGTTTCAGAATTCAACTTGAAATCAGTGTTTAAAAGATGTGTGGGCTTTCAGTGAAAAATCAGATCCTCCAGTACCAATATCAGTAACCAGGCATATGCCACGCATGCGGAATCCCTCGTCTCATGTGGACAATAGCCAAATAACATCCTAATCCATAGCATGGTGATGCCGCCACACAACGGCCCGAGTATTGCCATCGGTATAGACTTCGGCCAGATTGGCATATGCATCACCTCAACGGGTCCCTAGCATATCCACTCTTGGATCAAATCATATTATAGAGCTGTTGATTTAGGCTAACAAACTTTTAGCTCAACCAGGCTACTACCAAATCCAGAGGCCGGAGATCGTAGTCACGTCCGCCTATAATATCAAATAAGATCATGGACCCAAACTCCCAAAGATATAATCCGATCCACATATATATATATATATATATATATATATATATATATATATATATATGCATGTCGTGAAAGATACAATAACTATCATGTAATGTTCACCGGGAAGAAGAAGTTGGGAGTGTTCTCCTTACCAACAACTACATCCACGCGTGGTAATAATCACAGTCATGGACGTAGCTAGCATGGGGCAAGGGTGGGCAACTGCCCACCCTGACATTCTGAAAAAAAAAAATCAAAAAAAAATAATAATAAATCAGGTGGTCTCTTCTAGAGCAACTTGTTGAGCATATTTTCAGAAACCAACCGTTGGATTTGATGCTCCTTTTATGTATATCATGCCTGCCAAAAATCATCGTGATCCAACGGTTAGTTCCTTAAAAAATCGACTGTGAAAAAAGGGTGACATTTTAAAGAACAAAAAAGTCGCAATTTTTTAAAGTTACATTTTTCAGAAACCAACCGTTGGATCACTGTGATTTTTGGCAGGCATGATATATATATAAAACGAGCATCAAATCCAACGGTCAGTTTTCGAAAATATGCTTAACAAGTGGCTCTAGAAGAAGCAACCTGAAGTATCTTGTATCAGGTGCACCTTAAATTAGCAGCTTTGTTTAATAGATACTTTTCATGTTACTTTTAAAAGATGAAACCTTAAATTTAATTTTTTTAGAGTTTCGCCCACCCTAGCTATAAATCCTGGCTACGTCCTTGATCACAGTAAGGTAACCATGCAATATCCACCGGAAAGAAGAGGCTGGGAGTGTTCTCATGACCACACCTATATCCCCGCGTGGTAGTAATTACAGTAACCAAGGTCCATCTTAAGGAGATTAGGGAATAAGCTCAAGCCTAAACCTCTGTTACGCATGGTAACCAAATATCCAGTAATTCAGAGCCTCAACTCAACCATCATATAAAACATATCTTCAAAACCATTGTCTTTTCCAAAAGAATGGGAAATGGCATAAGCATATAGCCAACGGCCTTTGTTATTCATAAAACCATTTAGAAGATGGGGCATACTCAAATATCAATGCCATAATATCATTTCATAAAACAGTTAAGTCATACGCCCATCAACTCAGTTCATAAACCCAATGACAGAAAATATCTAATTCCCACTTTTATTAAGGTTTGTCAAACGTAAAGCAATTTCACTTGAAATCCATTTTATACGGTTCAAAACATGCCATACAGTCTACACGGTTCACAAACAGGTATATTATCCATTTGACAGAATAGTAAAACATTAAGATTCACAAACATATATAAGTCATGTTGATCAAAAAGAGTTATTAAAGTGTACATGGTTCAGTTTATAACACAAGTATATCATTACTAACAGTACAAGGTTACTTATTCCTACCTCAATGCCATAGTGTTTCCAACCCTTTGCAGCTCAACGAGCCTCCCAAAATGCACCCAATATAAGTGGTCCTCCAAAGGACCTTCCAAATCTGGAAACAATAAATAATGCAAGCAAAGAAATCAAAAGAAAGCATAAAGGATCCACGGCTTCAAAAATAAAACGAACCGTTTCCCAAAATTGCTCACACGTGACCCCAAAGACTCAAAACCCTAAAATGCTAAACCAAAGGTCTTAAAGCTCTTAAGACATAAACCCAAGACTGACTAGATACTACACGTCGAATTTTGTGGCCAAATGCCAAGTGGTTTAAAAGATATACAACAAAGAAGGTGAAGGGTACAAGAAAATGGCAAATATAGTATTTTTCGAAATGTTTCTCTCTCCAAAAGGAATTTGACTTCAAAACAAAAATATTTAGAAAATAGGTCCCACAAGCTTTCCGAACATATAAAGATCATGCGAAACGAACTCCGGATGAAGTAGTTAAAGCCAAAAGAAGAAAAGTGAACTCGTGCTAAATTAGTGGACTAGACAGCTAGGACTAATTGACTAGTTCCCCAAAAGTAGTCGACTAACTAGAGGTCAAAAACCCAGAAAACAAGAATAGCAGCATAACTAGTCGACTAGTTCTTTGCAAAAACATCATTAAAGAAACTTTAAGCTCTTCAAAACCTTATCAAAACACCAATACACAACCCCAAACATTTAAATCCATCAAAATAAGCTTCAAAGACACCTGATCTACAACAAAAAACAAAAAAAACAAAAAACAAAACAAAAGACCAAAACCAAAGATTCATCAAAACCCCAAACTAAAAACCCACAAAACCCATTTTCCTTTAAACCAAACAACTCTAAACCAAAACACACTAACAAATCCACAAAATACAACATACAGACACCCATCAACTTTTCCCTTAACACAACACAATCTAACTCCAAAACCCACCAAACGGAACACAAAGGAAAAGGAAAAGAAGAAAAATAAGAGAAATGGAACAAGGAAACTAAACCTTACCTCCACCGGCGTTGTTGCTACTCCGGCGACCTCCGGCAATGCTCCTCCCTCACTCTCTTGGTCTCTCCTTCTCGCGGCTGAAAGGATGAAAAATAAAAGGGGTGGTTGGGCTTTTATATAGTAAATGGCAAAACTGTAATTCTTGACAAGTTTTTTTTTTTTTTTATAAAACAATTATAATATTCATATAAAAGGGAAAATAAAACTTGGGTTATTACATGTTGACCATGCAAGGTTACTAATTGTTATCCTCGAGATGTCAAACCCCGTAGTGATCGGTTTTGGTTATTGCTGTGCCGGAGGCTTGTTAGCCTAGAACCAGCGTCCTAATATACGCCCGCGAGCCTGGTTATGGAAATGAGGAAAGAAAATGGTTTGGATAACGGTAATCTATGATGATTTATGAACTGTGTTTATAACTGAATCTAAACCCATACCTTTTATGTACTATTTGACGGAAAAAGGCTTATCAAATACTTTTATTATATGTTCTTTGTATCTGTATTATTACTGTTGGTTGAGGTTGTATTCCTAC
>JAESVK010000494.1:367629-391459 GCA_017140935.1 Hamamelis virginiana | reverse complement strand
ATATATATATATATATATATATATATATATATATATAGGTGCTTATGCTTTAGTTTCCAAATAGGCCTAAGAAAATAGATCACACAAGCTGCAAATTGAACCTTGGTAGAGCATGAAGTTGAGCATGATTCCCAATCAGGTCCATAATTAGGTGAATCAGGTCCATAATTTGGTAGACCAATTGATCTGATAGGTAAATCAGCCACCAAAAATATCATCATCACCATAATTATAAAGGTAAAATAAACACAGCAATTTAGGGCAGTAATCATTTGAGAACGGCTTGTGGGTCCTAATTGGGTACACAAAAGCAATTTTCACATTGTTTGGCCTAGCTGTGTTCTGTGCTGCGTGCCTTAAATCAGACTCCTCATTACCTCTAGGGCTATCATAGCTGTGGAAAAGTAGTGAACACAATGTCCCCAGAACAACTCACTTTTTCCCTTTTCCCCACTTCCTTGAAAATGGGTGAATGGTGGCCTTGAGTTTATGATAACAGCTCACCACCACCCAATCCTTCAAATTTTTTCTCTTGCCCAAATGATTAGCATGAGATGACCCATGGTGCAGTTGGTCCAATTCTCCCATCTAAGTTTGTGTGATGGATTATCTCCAAGAAAATGGATAAAATTAGAAAATTAAAAATTTTAAAAATATATATCCATTTCTGGGATCGCTAAACACAAGAAATGGAAAGAACAGTCATTCTGACCCTCTAATTCCGATTGGTATCCAAGCGCTGAAAATAGAATTGAGTTCTCATTTCATTCTTGAGGTAGTCAGGAATAGAATCGGATTTCATTCCACCATCTCTGATTTTGATGATCCAAAATAACTGCCGATTTCAACTTCTTTTTTTTCCCTTTTTAAAGTATCAAGTAAGAAACTAACAAACAAATTTTTGTTTTGTTTTATTTCTTTTTTCTTTAGTGATGAGCTAAATTACTTAAATTTACTCAAACTTAAACATAAAATATTTTTTGGATGGACATAAAAAATCATTACATTATGAAGTTAGTAGGATTGGAAACTTAACCTCCCCTTACAAAGGAGGAGAAGTCCCACTATATCTTTGACCAATTATTTTAACAATTTTTTATAAAAAACTAAAATTTTATTTTTGAATTTATTAATTTATTGAATCAAACACAAATATTATACATTAATCAATAACACCATTATAGCAAATTCACCTAATAAAAAACAAACCAACTCAATTCATGAAATTTATACAATTTTAAAGAAATGGCCAAAAAAGGATTTAATGCACATATTCATAACCAGTAACCAAATCATAAAATGAGTGAATCCCAAAATTTTAAAGTGGTTCATTAAGTATTGATATAAGCCTCACCCAAAAAAAAATTAAGAAAAATTATAGTGTAATTTCCTTAACTATCACTGATTTACAATTTGTATCCTTATAATTTTAATTCGAATACATTAACCTCCTATATTTTGATTTGTGGTACTTTGCACCGTTCAATCAGTTGGCTATTTGATTTTTTGACTGAAAAAGGTACTAGATTTGTTACTTTTACATGATGTGTTCATACTAATTTACTAATTGTATCTACAAGTATATCTGTAAAGTTTCATAATGTTTTCCAATAAATTTTAATTTTTATGAATTATTTTTTTCATAGAGTATAAAATTCACAATAAATAAAATATATTGAGAAAAAGAATGAAATTTCACCAGTATGGTTGTAAATACATTAGCAATTTACGATGAATATTAGATAAAAAAAATAACAAATCCAACACAATTTTTAAGTCAAAGAATCAAATGGTTAATTGATAGAAAGGTTAAAAATGTCACAAATTAAATTTTTGGGGAGTTGTGTTATAATTAAAACTATAGAGGTGAAAAATATAAATTTGGTGATAATTGAAGGATCAAACTATAATTTTTCCAATAAAAAAAAAAAGGTATGTGTTCCTGTTGATATCAGTTTTATAATTTGGTCTGCGAAGCACTGTGACAGAATTCAGAGGTAAACATTTTGGAGGGACGTATGCATAATACGGTTCCCGCGAGGGAAGCTCGGATCAAACTACGCCTCTCTCTCTCCCTCTCCTGAGCGAAGAAGGAAGAAGCTAACTGTTGATGTTCATCTGGTAGTCGTCTTCGTGTTATAGGAGGAAGGTTGAGAAAGAAATGGAGGCGGCGATGGGATTGATGAGAAGGATGCATCCAAAAAACACAGAGACTGCTCTCTCTGCTCTTCTTAGCCTCCTTCCCGACCACTCATCTGATCTCCTCTCTCAAGTCGATCAGCCTCTTCAGGTCCCTCTTTCTCTCTTTCTTTCTCTACGTGTATATATATATATATATATATGAATGTATTTGTATAGCTTCTGTATTAGCTTTGATATTATTTGTTGTTGGTGTTTTGAAAGTCTGGTCTTAATTCGAGTTCGATTTGTTGCTTTCTTTTTTATTGATGCCTCGTTCTTTGGGGTCATTGGTGGAGAGTAATGTTCTCATTACTTTTGCTTAGGGTTTCGAATTGTTTGATTATCCAACCGTTTGTTTGATTTCGTGGATCAATTGTCTTTTTTTTTTTACTAATGCCTTTTTTTCTTTATTTTGTGTTTGGTTCCTGAGAAAATGTGGGAAAGTGAAAAGAAATTAAAATTTGAGGTGAGATTTCTTTCCATTTTTTTTTTGGAAATTACAACACTTAATATAAGAATTTGAAATTATACTTTGTATTCGTTTCCTCAGTTTTCTCGGCAACCATACGGAGGGTTTGGAGTTCTTGAGGTCTTGTTAGATTTTGAGTACGGACAGTTGTTCTCTGTTTCGTTGATTTACCTGTTGCTTCACTTTTGTGGTGATTGGGCCAAAATGATGGTCTCATTTCCTTCTTCTTCTTTTTTTTTTTTTTTTTTTTCAGGGTTTCAAAATGTTTAATACTACTGTCTTCTTCAACTAGCTATGATCTTGCCAATAGTGAAGAGTTTTCTTAAACTATCATTTACTTTCTTTACACTCCATTTGATTGCCGAGAAATCTGAGGAAGAGAAGAGTGTAGTTTAAATTTCATGTTTAATGTTAGTTTTGGATTTCAGAGAATGTAAAATGCAAGCCATCTAAGCCAACTAGTTGCATTAGGCTCTTTTGGGCAGAGGCTTTTGTTTTAGTGAGGTAACACCACAATTTTATACTTCCTTTGGTTGCTAAGAAAAGTTAGAAAACTAAAAGAAAAAAATACTGGATCACTGGTTTCTCATGTCTTATGTTGTTCTGGTTTCTAAATGACAGGAGTCTGACTTCAGCTAAACGAAACAGTTGTATTAGGCTCAGTTGGGTGTAGTGTTTCCATTGTGTCCCAAGTAATGACAAATTTAAGATTCAGAATTTTAATTCTTTCTTTCCCAACCTTTCCTCAGCAAACAGATAGAGCATTAATTGCTTTTCTGTTGCAACCAAACATTTTATTTCTTCTCTCTCTCTCTCCCTCTGAAGGAGTTCGATCCCCTGGCATTGTCATTTTATTTCAAGTTTGTGAATGCCTTAAGTGCATGCGACTGATGACTGTTAATAATTTATATTTTTCCTATTTTGTGTGCTTGGATCTACCATCTCTTGGTATTTTCTTAAAGTCGTCAACCTCAGGCAATAATTATTTCCTGCACTGCAATAATTATGATGACAACCCTCGTACATTTCAATAAACAGTTTTGTATCGCCACAAACTTGTGCCCATGTGTTTGTGGGTACAAACTGCTAGTTGCTCTGTTGTTGTTTTGGGTTTTGTTGGTTTTTTCTTTCCATAAAATTGGGAATTGGACACATTACCTTTGCTTGTACCTAGGAGTATGGCATACCCCATGCTTACTGTCCACTAACTTCGTTATTGTAGCCACTCTCTCTCTCTCTCTCTCTCTCTCTCCCTCTGTGTGTGTGTGTGTGTGTGTGTGTGTGTGTGTGTGTGTGGATAATTTATTATCTGTAACAAGAAAGTTGGGGTAGACTTGTGGATATTTCTTCTTTTTATGTGAATAAATAATGCACAGCTTTTTTTTTTTTTTTTTCTGTATGAGTATTGTTTCCCTATACTGTTTCTTCTATTGATAAGTTGAGAAGTTTTTTATCTGAGGAAACAGGTTCTATGTGATGTGGATTGCGGAAAGGAGTTTATATTGTGTGAATACAACAGAGATGCTGAATCTTATAGGTAAATGCTCAACCATATTCCTGAAATTGTGGTTACTGTGATACATGCTTGCTTAGTAATCTAAACCACCTAAATGGTGGTGACACAATTTTGTGAATTGGAACATAGAGTGAATCTGTTTCATTTCACAGATCTGATTTTGTGGTTATTGTATCAGCAGCTTTGCTAAGCATATAACCAACTGTTGAGCTTGATCATCTCATTTCTCAAAACTATACCCTTTTGTACTAAAGGATATTTTTGGTTCATATTCACACTTTATTATAAATAATAAATTTATTCATATA
This sequence comes from Hamamelis virginiana, assembly GCA_017140935.1. Classification (NCBI taxonomy): domain Eukaryota; kingdom Viridiplantae; phylum Streptophyta; class Magnoliopsida; order Saxifragales; family Hamamelidaceae; genus Hamamelis; species Hamamelis virginiana. The sequence goes on along the minus strand of JAESVK010000494.1, from coordinate 386,985 downwards.
TATATATATATATATATCTACAGTCCCGATCCTGTAAGGACGTCCTTACGCTTCTTATCATCAGCCCACTCTCATTGGGATAGATATTTTGAAAAACCTACCATTGGATTAGATAATCTTATTATGAATGTCATGTCTGCCAAAAATCACAGTGATCCAGCGGTCGGTTTTCAAAATACAGACCGTTAAACGACTGTTATAGCATGTAATGGTAAATACTACTATAGTGTTTCACAGACTGTATTTCTAAAACCAATTATTGGATCACTATAATTTTGGCAGACATGACATGCGTAAGAAGATTGTCTAATCCACTGGTCAGTTTTTCAAAATACCTATCCTATGGCTCTCAGAAGGGGTGGGCTAACGCTAAGATAGGTAAGGACGTCCTTACCTGATCATAATTCTATATCCACACACACATATACACAGAAGTGATCTAGTAAGGGATACCTTACTTTATTAAAATGAGGAAACACTCTGTGGCCTTCAGATCTCACTCTGTGACCTTGATCTAGAGGTTATAGAGTGTTTCTTCACTTTAATAAAGTAAGGTATCCCTTACTTGATCATTTCTGTATATATATACACACACACACACACACACACACACACAGAGTAATTTTCTTATAAGGATGTCCTCGTATAAGTTTACGTGAGGACGTGGCTTTTTGCCAATGTAAAATGGGAATTTTGAAAAGCCGACTCTTGGATTAGATATTCTTATTATGTACATCATGTATGCCAAAAATTACTGTGATCCAACAGTCAAGTTATAAAATACAGGCTGTGAAAAACTGACAATTTTTACCGTTAGATACTATCATAGTTTTTCTTGGAATATATTTTAGATACCAACCGCTGGATCATTGTAATTTTTGGCATGAATGACATGCATAAGAAGTATATTCAATCCAACGGTTGGTTTTTTAGAACAATCATCCTACATTGGCCAAAAAGCCACATCCTCACATAAGCGTATATGAGGACGTCCTCATGAGAATGGGACTCTGTATATATATAAATACATAAATTATACATATATACCTACATGTAAGTCCATGGACCCCTCAGATATTTTTAAAATTGATGCTCTGATTGCATAGCATGGCAGTCATGGGTGGAGGTAGATATAGGTTAAAAGCCCCCACAAACTTTTGAAATAACTTCTAACCTCAATATAGGTTAAGAGACCCCAAAATTTTGATATTACTTTCAAGTGTCATTCTTTGCTGGAAGGGATTCCTTTATAAACAAATAGGTCCACCCCCCAAACCAAAAAAAAAAAAAAAAAAAAAAAAAAAAATGAAAAGGGCCTAGCCCGAAAGCATAAAATATATTTTAGAACCACCATATTACCTAATAAAAAAAATTCTTCAATTGTACTATATAGAGACTTTAAAAATTTTAGACTTGGAGATGAATTCCTGGCTTTGCCCTAATGATAGTGGCATTCCTGAATACCTTGCAATTCAGCAACAGAGTAAATTGTTATCCCAAGTAATAGGGATTAAGTACATGATTCTTGTTTTTCCATTCTGCTCCAGAGCCAAATCTTCAGTATCATAGGTTATTTCACTCTTGTTATGTGTTTATGTTCTATTATCAGCCATACTTCACAGTTTATCTGATTTTATGTTTCTTTTTGTCATTGTAGATCACCTTGGTCAAATAAATACCATCCACCATTGGATGACGGGTCTCACCCATCTGTGGAGTTGAGAAAACTTGAAATTGAAGCGAATGACGTCTTTGCAGTTTATCGTGACCAGTGAGGTCCTTTACTTACCTCGTTCTTGATTTTGTTTAAATATTTTATTATATAATTTGGCACTAGCAAAAGTTCACTTTTTAGGTCCTCTTTCAATTCATCCTCCCTTCAAAAACTAAACACAAGTTGATGTGGACACTCATTTACATTTCCCTTGTGCAATATCAAAAGTAGCGTTAGCTTAGGGAGATGAAGGAACATGTTTTTTGTGTACTTGTTCATTCTATTTATTTATTTATCTGTTATTTTAATCTTGTTACTGAAGAATTTGTAGCAACTTGATTAACCAATTAATTGGTAGGTATTATGAGGGTGGCATTTCTTCAGTTTATATGTGGGAAGATGAGAATGAAGGTTTTGTTGCTTGCTTCTTAATAAAGAAAGGTATTATTATTTCCTAAACTACTGGTCAAAAAGTTTTATATCATTTTACTAATTTTCAATTATTCCTGAGGATGAAGATGGCTCAAAGTCCGGTCACGGTCGAAGGGGTTATCTGCAGGAGGGAGCATGGGATGCTATTCATGTTATTGAGGTAGACCTTATGTGCCTGAGATTTACAATAGAATGTAGATGTAAAATGGATGTAGTCTTCCCCCTCCCCACCATTTTATGTTCCTTTTAAGATGTCATTCATTATCTGTCATAATGCAATTCTCTATATTCCATCTAGGTGGGTCCAGAGGAGGAAGGAACGGCACACTACTGTTTAACGAGTACTGTCATGTTATCATTAACTACAAATGATGAGTCATCAGGCACATTCAGTTTGTCAGGATCAATTAGAAGACAGGTACTTTATATTTGATGTTGGTTTATTATTTATTTACATTTTGCTGGGCAATATTTGTTTAAATTGAAGAGTTTGATCCTCTGGTACTTGCAACATGGATCATTTTGGTATGGGGACTGGAAACTGGAACGCAGTACGCCATATACCCATAAATGTGGTATGATAGGGGTAGGCTTGTATAGATCACTTAGTTGAAACGTTGTGAGCTAGTTCTAATTTCAGGGGTGATTTGCTTCATAAAGAGTAAATGATTGATGAAACATAGCATCTTCAAAATATACAATTTTATAGGAATTAAGCGTGTAAAAGCATAGAACTAAGTGTTTCTAGTTTATATCATGCTCTTAATGCCCTTGGACCCATGCATGTTTTCTTCCTATCGAAAAACATATTTCTTATATAAGCTTTCCGTTTATTATGCTGGATACTTTTTTCCACGAAGAGAAAAATATGGAAAAATAAATAAATAAAGAAGAAACTTTTTGGAATGCTAAAAAGTATACTAGAGCGGAAGTGTACCATGTTTTGGAACGTGCATGCTAAAATGCAGATCGCTAGAACAGTAGCATTTTCTAGTAACTCTAGATTTATACACCAATCTCCCATTTGTTTAATGTTTGTTTTTTTTTTTTTTTTTCCTTTCAAAGTCAGGAAAAGCACAATTTTGTGCATTCATGCCTATTTATTGCAAGAATTAGCGAATACTATATAATAAACATTATTCATATAAATAGTTTACTCATCTGATTATCATCTACATGGTCATTCAACTAAAAAGAAAGAGACAAACATGCTTTGCAAGAGTTATGCTTGATTGTGAATAATCTCTTTAGATCATGGTGAATATGAACCTTCCTACCTATTTGCAAGTATTTCTAAGTTAGAAAAACAAAACTTAAATATGGCAATGATTCTTTACTACATTTTCTGTTTCATACACATTTATAAGCTTTCTCATTCAAGAAGGAGCTGCTGCTCCTGCATTATTGTTACCACTAGCTTTTTCAATGATGGGATTTACCATCAAGAAGGCTACTGCTCTTGCATTGTTGTCAGTACCTTTTTTCAGCGGGGTGAATTTCTGTTCTCGAGGCTTATAGCACGACAGAATTTAGCTGTAACTGCTTTTCTTGGAGTTGGTAATCATTTTAATGATCACATCATGGTTCAAACTCTGGGCTGAGACCGAGATAACTGGGCCGAGTCATCTAGGTCTAGGTAGGGACCGAGAGGAGAAGTTCTACAGAGTCAAATATATGAAGAGAATCTCAGATTTTCATTTCAACCGTGATCTACGTCATTTCGTCTTGTCTCAGCTGAGATCTCAATCATTTCAACATATTTACTTAATTTTTAAGTTAGTCCCTTTTTTATGATATTTAGAAAAACAACCTAGCACTTCATTTGTACAAAAAACAATGGTGCAACTTTTACTAACAATTATATTCCTTTTAAAAAGTTAAAATTTAATACATTATTCCATGATACTGTATCGCACTAGCACCTATTTCGATGTTTCTTATGATATTCTACATCCTAAGTTTAACACATTATTTAAATTTGTATCTCGGCCGAGATGCAACAAGATGTCCGTGACCGATACGTCCGCGACCGAAACTCAATGACGTCTGCGACCGAGACTTTGAACAATGGATCACATTGATGAACATTGGTGTTTTGGAGGGTAATGAGGACTGTTGAGCAGAGAAGCTATGAGTTTTCTTCTGCTCATGAATTTATGTGATTACTAGGTGTACTTCACAATTATTATAATTGAGTTCTGACCTTTGGGGATGTCCAATGGATTGTACTGCTACTTGCATCATCTGTTCTAGTATCATGGTTATGGGTTTTGCCCTAGACATATTAGAATTTAAAATTCACAAGGCTGCATTTATTTCAATCAGAAAGTTGAATTTTGGTCTTTGGAATAGGAGGTCATAAAATATGTTGGATCATTGGATGAGCTGTGCGTTCATGGGTGGAGCCAACAAGGATTGCCCCCACTTTCTCTTTTTTCTTTTAATTAATTTTAATTTTCTATGTAGAATTTATAATATTTAATTAAATTTGTCCCTGTTAAATTTTTTTAGGGTGGCAATATTGCCACAACAACAAAGACTAATGCCACAACAATTTTCATGAATTGACAAATTTTACCCCTCAGCAATCTCCCACTCTCTCCTCTCTTCCTCCCTCTCCCTATTCTCTCTCTCATTTTCCCGAGTGTGACCCTTTCGGCACCAAATCATCGCGGGTGACCCTATCCAGACTCCTCTTTGCTGCCACACTGGTGACTACCGGCAAATCTCCAATCATCAGCAATCTCCACTCCACCTGCACCTCCCATCAATGGCAGCCAAGCCTTGCCATAAAGTCACCTCACTCACACGCTCTTAGCCTTCTCTCTATCTCTCACCATCATCACCGTATACTCACCACCGATGCCCTTTTCTCTGCCGCCGGCGAGACCACAGTACTCATACCCAAATCCCTACAATCAATCGCAGCCACACAACCCACTGTGCCGAGACTTGAATCCACCACCGGCAACCACCATTGTCAACACCTCACCAGGACCACAAACTCCCTTTCATCAACTATTGTCGTTAGGTTTGGGGACCTAAGCCCTGCCGCTGCCTTGCCATCATCTTTCTCCACTGCCAACCACCTTAGTTCTCCCTCAGCTCACCCCTCCAGTCATCTCATTCTCTCAACCTCTCTCATTCTCTCATTGCCGCCAACACTCCTGTGGTGACACCATCAAACATGTCGGCACCTCGCCGTTAATGCCGAGCCCCTCAACCACTCCTCGGTAAAATGGGAAAGAAAGAGAATAGGTAGAGCTTGGAGAGAGAAGAGGGTGAGGGTTAAACAGAGAGGAGAGGAAGATTGTTGGCGGTAAAATTGTCAATTTATAAAAATTGTTGTGGCAATATCGCCGCCCTTTTTTTTTTATCCCCCTATTAATTTCTATTTATCATTTCGCCCCCACCACGAAACTTTTGTTGTTGTTGTTGTATACCAATCCCTCTCGTTTTGCTTTAATCTATGTTAGACAAACTCTTTACTTCATCTCGAAGTACCCGCACCCGATCCTTGGACAATGATAAGGGTACTCTTGCCGGATACTTCAAAATAGTGGAAAATCTTTGGAAAATAGACGAATCCGACGTACCCGCACCCGACACTTGTACATGAGTCCGTGTAACATAGGCATTAATGAAATTATTATGCAACGCTTTAAAAATATGAAGACATACCAGAGATAATTGCAAAGATATTGAATAGAAATATTATCAATTAATAAAAGATATTGAATAGAAATATTATCAATTAATATTTAAGTCTTTATTTTTATTCTAGAAAAAAAAAAAAATGTAAACATTTGTAGTCATCTGATTTCTTTAGTTTATAAAATTAAGAGAAAACATAACCAACCAAAGGGTTTCCCCAATTAAAGCAAAATGATTTTGCTCCGCTATTGCATGCATTGTTATGATTTTGAGCATGCTATATTATTTGTATGTGCACATCAGACATGAACGAGATACTCAGAGAAAGTCTTACCCACGGCAACCCCCCATCCAAAAAAAAAAAAACACCCCAAAAAAATTAAACAAAATAAATTAAGATTTTTGTCGTTTTGGAGATATTTTTGTTTCCAACAATAATCAATCCCCATGTGCTGTGTGCATGACAGCACTGTGAGTAAAGAGTTTTTTGTGAGAATTTTGTACTGGCTAGTAACCTCGTGCATCTTAATAGTAAAGTAGAGCCAAAGGGATTTTGTAAGAATATTGTACCTAAGGAGATTTTGTAAGAATATTGTACTGACTTCTGTATAGCCACCAGCTTTTCATGGCACTTGTGTTAGCCAGATTTGGCTCTCCATACAAGCAGTTCTGTTTAAGAAACTTTAGACCCAGATCTACCTAGTTAAATATCGCGTTTAAGAAGTGGCAACTATTTCACAACGGCTTGTTAATTGGTTGTATTCAATTTTTTATATATCCCCTGAATTTTAATCTGAATCCTCTTTGCATGTGCCTATAATATGGTTGACTGGTTGAATATGTTTATTCTCTTCTATGGTGAGGCTGCGAACTTTGGATGGTATTTGTTAGTTTAAATTAGTGACCTAAAGGTAATTCTCTGATTATCCTTGGAATTTCTTTTCTGGCATTGAAAATTAAGTAAAATTCTTCAATTTTCTTTTGTTACCAGATGAATATGGACCTTTCAGTCACTGAGGGTCACCTTTGTAACATGGGAAGGATGATTGAAGAAATGGAGAGTAAGCTGAGAAACTCGCTGGATCAGGTAACTTGGTTTAAATTCTAGCTGTACACTTTTATCTGTATACTTGTTTTTATCTGAAATTTTACAAATCCAAACATAGCACTCCTTGATCATACAAGGCATTAAACTGTTGTGCCATTCTGGTTACTTAGTGTTGCGATTAACCTTTCTATCCTTTATCCAAGAATTTTGAGGTGATTTATGGAGCACATTATGAGTTCATGGTCCACATAATTGCAGGTTTATTTTGGGAAGACAAAAGAGATGGTTTGCACTTTGAGACCACCATCTGAAGTGCTGCAAATGAGACTGCCTGACAGCTGATGTGCTGATTGGCATAAAAATGGAAAATATGTACCATTTGTTTGTCTCTGAAGCATAATCAACATCAAGTGGGATTACTGCATGATATGTTGGATTCTTGATATGTTTCCAATATTTGTGATCATATTTCATATATATATATATATATATATATATATATATATATATATATATATATATGAAATTGTACGCATTTGATTTTCAGTATAGACTTTGCAGAAACAGTCTGCTCGGGCACTAGGTTCATTATATTTTGGGTATTTCATATGTTTCTGTTTTTAACAATCTTATTAAATGTAGCATAATTGGATGCATAAGCAGTACCCACTGGCACCTCACTGGATATGAGATGGCTTCAGATGCATTTCCTACTAGTTTTTAGTGGAATATCCAACCGAGTTTAACTTTTCTTGAGACTTGTGAACAGAAAAAAATAAAAAGATATGGCTTATGAAGTGAATTGTCTGGATTCGTTAAGTTCTTGAGAAATTATAGTTACAGAAAACAACAATTTATTCAACCCCTACCTGATATGTGGCTCCCCAAGTTTTTGTTTTTCCCGCTACTAGTTGGCAACCAAAAGGATGGTAAACCCTTGTTTAATCTCTTTTTCATAACCCACTGGCCGGATTCATGTGAATTGGAACATAGGTTAAGCAAGAGTCTGGATTCTCTGTTTGAATTTAGATATGCTTGGGTGATTTGTCATGATTTGAATGTTCTACTTACTCACTTGGATGATGTGATGAGAATTCAAATTATGACATTCATTAAATAAATGGCTCATCTTTAGTTTCCTGAACAAATTATTTCCATTTCCAACAATCCTCGTGTGTCCTGTCAAACAGCCTGTGTTTTTTAGTGACATTCTCTTTCTTGTCCCTCTTAAATATATGCTAAAAAATAATCAAATTGAGCTTAGAATTATGAGATATGCTGAATGCGACCCTATTATATGTATGTGTTAGATTTTAATGTTCTTGTATATTCACCAATAATAATGTTTTTATTTTTATTTATTTTTTTAGCTCCTTGTAAAGTGAGTTCTTTTGTTATTTATTTTTTTCATATTCTGATTTTCCTAAAATTAATCCATAGACCAGAAATTCTCTATCTTATTTATTTTTCGTATTCTGGGTCTTGTTTTGCAAAATAAATTAATTAATTAATTAATTAAAAATAAATAAAAATAAAATCCTCGTCATATCAGGGTGGCAACGGCGTAGTGCCCACTGAAACCCAACAGGCTGGACAGGTGGAACTTCGAGGTGGGGTAGTGTTTGCTTAGATGGGCTCCTTGCTAAAGTCCTCATCCTCATGAAACTTACGATGACGTTCAAATGTCATTGATGTGCCTTGTCACCGCTGGTAACTGGTTAGACATGACCTCTTACATCTGTCAAAACTATAAATTTTCCTGTTTTAACAGTTATTTGCAGAGACGTCATTTCAGGTAAAAGTAATCACAAGTACATCCAAATAGTTTAATTTTGCCGCGAAAACAAAATTGGCACCATTGAAAACCCAAACCCAGTATGCTTGTGCTTTCTTTTTTGATACTTGGAATCCTTTCCACTTACATTCATTCAACATTATAATATATGAGAGGGAGAGAGGGAGAGAGAGAGAGAGACTCTTGCACCTCATTTCTGCAACAATATAATCTACGCATACAAACACTGATAGTTGGATTTGCCTTTCAAAACTCTCTAAAACAGGATACTACACGGCATAAAAACAACAAAAAAAGCCCCTACCAATCATCCATCAATAAAACCCTTCATCAAGTTTAGTTTCTTTAGAGAGAAAAGTACAGAACACAAACATGCACATACCTCATAAATGCAGTTATCTGCTACTTGATCTCTCAAAAGGATCTTAACTAATGACAACAATCCACTTCAAAACTGAAAAGCTGTGGAAAGTTAACCTACCAAAATGCTTATGAAACTACACATATTTCTTCTTTTCCAAATATTACTAATACCATTTTTTTCCTTTTCACTTTAGGTGTATATCATCCATTAGAAAGTAGACTGAGGCTCAGAATCATCAAAAACACATCTGAAGAAAATAATCCTCAAGCTTTTGGCTCAGGTTCACCAGCAGCATGTGGTGCTGCTTTCTTGTCCAGAGGTTCACCACCAGCAGATGGTCCTTCTTCCACATTCTCCTCTTCAGTGTCACTCTCATAACTTTCTGCTAGCAGGCCAAGGCATTTCAAATGAGACAGGGAAAAGAATAACTCATTCAAAATCCATATTCCACCTCCACAAAAAATTAATAGGCATGCCCGGAACAACAATTTGATTATATGAATTGAGGCTTACCTTCATCCTTGTCAGCACCACTGTCGTCAAATTCACCACCACCACCACCACCTCCCATGTTCAGCTTCTGAAATAAAAAGAAGAGAGCAATTTGATGAGTCTATTAATAATTTGACATGAAACCTAACAATTATAACATGGTTTCTACTCACCGAAAAATCAAAGTCACCAAAGTCCATATCACCTCCTCCAACTGAAAAGCAAAACATCTCATAAGTCAGGCCAATAAAAAAGAATCAACCTTGAATCACTACTAGAGTGATAAAGAATTTATGACATGGCAAGAGAACACTCACATTTATCTTCCTCAGGTTTAGCTTCATGCTCCTCATCTTCATCAACCCATTTGTCCCAATCGACTTTCAGAAACACAGGAGGTTTTCCCTCCTGCTTTAACAATCTGTTCCACCATTTGTTCTCTGCCTTTTTCACAAGGTAGCAGATATTTCTCAGGCCAACATTAGCCTTGCTCTCCTGCAATTGTCATATTGAATGTATAATATTTCCCATTTTGTTAATAAAAAAATAATTGAAGCAAACTGTGATTGTAATTGGGGCACCTACATTAACATCAACTTTGTCATATAGATCAAAGTCAATTTCATAAGGTATCTTTTCTGCTCCACTTGTGGCAGAGAAAAAGAATTTTCCCTCCGGATCCAGTTTAAGCTTCACATCTTTTGCATCCGGCAAGTCAATAGTGATGTACAGCTTATCAGACCTCTGGGCCCATCTAACTGAGGGATGATGGCTACAGGTTGAAATTTTCAGAAAGGAAATCAGAGAAAGTAAATCAAAATAACAAACAAACAACTATATCATATACTACAAAATAAGCATTTTGTATTTAACATATTGTGTCTATTGACTACAACATAACTTCAACTCTGCAATCAACATTGCCAGATCACTGCACTGCATTGCTATTGCAAAACAAAGGTATAATATAAATACATGCAGTGGGTTGCTTTACAAGGGGCCAGACCCACCTTTCTATTGATATCTCCATTAGCTAAATGATTGTTGATTTTGACCTACATTCCCAAGGTGGATTCTATCAAATGGCATGTTCCTAATCTTATACACAATAAATGTACAGTATTCTCTTAAACAATAAATGATACAGAAAGGAGAAACTAACATCACATTGTAAAGGTCTACTAGAAATGTTCACCCCACTTCTCCAAGCATTATTAATACTTTGTCTAGCAGAACTTTGAGCATTGATTGATAACAGTTTCAACATATTAAATGAAAAAAGCAGCAGGAAGTTTATATACTGCACATATTGATAAATACTCAAATCTCCCCAGGTTTTTGCAAACAACTTAACGTCTGGGGTCTGGCACATGCATGTGATGTAAAACCCACAACCAGATGGGCCCCATCTGTATAATGCTCATTCTAAACATATCCAAGACTATATATACTGCACCTTTTGATATGAAGAATTTTCACGATTTCAATAATTAAATTTATAATAATAAAAGTACTATCATGCCTCTTCTTGCAGGTTGCTTGTACCAAAAAATTAAGAGCTGGTAAAGTAGACATAATTAGATGCTTAGATGCTTCAGCTTAATCAAGAAAATTTTAAATATTCTTCAACTTACAAAAGAAGAAGTAGAAGTTAAAAAGCCTAACAAAGCTTGTAATCCTGATTGAGATGTGCAACTTGCATTAGTTAGGTTTTCACATATTGAGAACTGACTTTAGGTCAAGTTGGTTCCAAGTTAAGGCTTCAAATAAACCGACCTAACCCAAGAAGAAGCAATCATATGAACACATGTATTTTAACAGAAAAATAGATACATAGGCATATGCATGGGGTAAAAAAAGATATGCACACATGCTCACACATAGATGTTATTGTAAATACAAATGGCCACTTCCCATGACCCATCCGAGCTCTACGACATTGGGTTGGTTCAATTCAGTTCTCACAATGACAATTTAGTGTAGGATCAGTTCTTGAGGGAGTTGGATGCTATATCAAAATGATGCTCTAGACCCTTACTCAACCAAAGCCAAGCTAAGCAGTGCTCCTGGCAGTGGCGGAGCCACATAGATGCTAAAGGGTGCCATGGCACCCCCTAAGTTTTGCAAACTTAATGTTATATATATAGAGCTCTATATCGCTATACATATTATATATAATAAAAAATGAAATGGCACCCCCACTCCCCAACAAGTTTTATAAAGTTACCAAGCAAGTTTTGAAAATGTTTAATATATTACATGTTATTAATTATCATTATATATATATATATATATATAAGCCAAAGCCTTTATGGCCATGGTTTTGGCACCCCTAAAGAAAAAATTCTGGCTCCGCCTCTGGCTCCTGGCCTGTGTATCGACCTAGCCATGTTAGAGTACTTTGAGTTAAACAGGTTCTAAGGTATAATTAAAAGTACTTCAAGTTCCAGTTCCAATATATAATCCCAAGTCAAAATTCAAGAGTAACCCAAGCCGCAAGTTAAACAGATCCCCATTCCTAATCCAAGTCACAATTCAATTGTCTGGTTTAGGCACTCAACATCCACCTAATCAGGTCAACTCAGCATACGTAAATGACAAATGCATGGAATAAAACAGCTAATTGGAATTAGTTTTTTTGCTGAGTAAATATGTGACATATTCAAACAGAAAGGATTAGATACACCCCTGTAGACGCAAGCTATACAAGACAAAACAGAATAAAAACCATGTAAAAAGGTACTTCGAACTTCGAAGCATAAAATGGAATAATCCTAAAGACTGAAGAAGAATTTTTCATTTATATTCAAATCCGTGTGTGTGTGTGTCGGCAAAACTAAAAGCCCTAGAAATAAATGGATTAACCTATAGAACAACGGATAATCTGGAGTGAAAACCAAGCTAATACATATATACATACATTCAGTAACACACACGCAAAACTAAAGCCCTAGAAAAAAATGGATTGACATTACAGAACATTGAAGAGTCTGACATGAAAACCAAGTTCATAAACACACAAATTCCTGATGCTCTGATTGGTTGCTGAGAAAAGGCAGGAAATAAACTTTCTCACAACCAACTTCAATTTCACCACCCTAAACCCTAAAACCCTAATGCTCCGATTGGTAACTAAGAAAAGGGAAGGGGAAAAAAAACAGGAATTGAAATTTCGAATCTCAAACAACTCACTAATTGGACACCAGAAAACGAAAAGCTCCACCAAACTGAGTTTAACACTAATCACCCATTTACAAGAAGTCAGTTTTTTATTATTTTTTTGAAAAGTAGAAAAACATAGAGCAAAATATTCAAAGTTTTCTTGTCATTTATCTTCCATTTTCCCATCAAACAAACAGAAGATAAATATCCATACGAGGTTAAGACCTAAGAAGGGTACCTCATCTTTGCGATATGCAGTGGAAAACCTAACGCAGAGCTTCTTGCTTAATTCGTTGCTAATTATAGAAAGAGAGAAATGAGTTATGTCGGTTGTTCCTTCATCATGCGTGCATATATATATAGAGAGAGAGAGAGAGAGAGACACGTAGATTATAGACAGTATGGTAGATGTCTCTAGATGCTTCCCCCTGCGGGCGCCGCTCCGAATGGGAAGATAATTTAGGCAGCGTTTGGTTGGCGACTAAAATCGGTTTTTCTAAAAATTGGTTTTGTACCCACCCCTTTTGTTTTTGGGCATTTTAGGTTAATAATCTTAAAATTTTCAAATATTACGTAAAAAAAACCTGATAAGAAGATAATTACGTAAGTATTTTTTTGAATCAAAATACCATCATATAGACAAAATAATAACCAAATTACCAAGTAAACGGTCAAAAAGACAAAAAATTTTGTTAACAATCCCTAATATTGTACTGAATATCCAATTTAATATATAATTCTCAATTCCCAATAGAATCTCCAATTTAACAAAGTATTCACAATCTACAAATTAACATAAAATCTCCAATTTTATTAAGGATCCTCAATTCCCAACTTCAACTCATCATTATACACCCCTTAGTGGAGAACATGAAATGACAGACATTAAATATTATTTTGACGTGTTGGGGATTGGGGATTATGTGTAAACTTGGCGATTCTGTGTAAAATTAGGATTGAGGATTGAGGATTATGTGCAAAATTAAAAGTCAAAGTTAAATTTTGACCGCTTTAAGGGTATTTTGGTCCAAAGAAACAGTGATAGGTTCACTTTCGTAATTATCTTTGGAACAGGTTCGTTCACATAATATTTCAAAAACTTATGATTATTAACGTAAAATGCCTTCTGTTTTTTGTTTATTTTAGGTTGTTGCCAATTGTTTTCATTTTCAAAAAAATTTGGAACACACACAATATGTTTGTGGTTAAAAATATAAAATGTAGTTTATATATATTAAAAAAAAATTAAGAGTTTTGAATTCTTTTTGCTAAATAATGAATATCCTAAGAAGATATAGATAAGGGAGGGAGAAAGAGATAGTGTGCAATGTTCAGTCATTTAGAGTAATGTTTTAAAACCCAAATCGACTCGGCCGGTTGAATCGAATCCTCCGGTAAATTAACCCACAAAAATCCAGTTGAGTCGAAAATTGACTTATTTTGTAAAAATCAGTCAACCCACCGGTTCAACCACCAGGTTTCCGGGTTTGGCAGCGGATCACTAAAACCGGCTAGGTTTTTGAAGAAATAAAAAATTCATCCAAATGACTAAAATATCCCCTAACTTACATAAAAAAATATCTTAAAGAAGTGAGGAATAAATGAGTTAATTGACCAAAAACTCCTCCCAAATGGCCAAATTTTAGACTCCTCGTATTTGGAGAACTTCTTTTGTGTTTTTTAATTAAAAAAACATGTGAACCATTTACAAAAAAAAATAAAAAAATACAGTAATCTCACTTGCCATTTGTTTTTACGAAGAAAGCTATTAGGCACTTCTTTTAATTTTTTTAATGAAGAACATGAGACGAATTAACAAAACAAACAAAAATATAATCCCACTTATCAATATATATATATATTTTTACAAAGAAAAGAGAAGTACCCTATTTTTAATAAATAAATAATTTATAATTAATATATTTATACTATCATAATGACGTCACGATTCAATCCAATTGATCCGACGGTTGAACTGATTGACCCTTAATCCGACCATTTTATCGGATTGATCAACTGTCCGAATTTTAAAACATTGGTTTAGAGATGAGGAGTTCTCTGACGTTAGTTTAACAGGTTTTTATGAAATCCAGCTCTCTTAGAACAATATTAACCCCTTTTTTCCCTTAATTGAGATAAAGGAAAAAATAAATATCTCCCTTGGGTGTGCTTACCAAACATACTATGGCAAATGTGAGGTAGCTCTGCATCCGGTAGATTCCCATACAGCCTATGTACCTAAAATTTGCCTTCAAAGAGAAAAGAAAACAACTATGTACCTAAAATTATTCTTTTTTCTTTTGACCTAAAAAAAACCCTTTAAAATTAATTTCTGTATTACACTGCCATTTGCATAAACACGGAGGATACTTTCGTCACCTTACAGTTCAAAACCACGCACGTTCTAGCTCCCATGGCATGGCCTCTTTCATCGACTCTCTCTTACAGAAATGCACCTCTCTACCACACTTCAAGCAACTCCAAGCTCACCTCATAATCACCGGAAAATTCCAATACTGCCCCTCCCGCACCAAGCTTCTCGAGCTCTTCGCCATCTCCCCCGCCGGCGACCTCTCCTTCGCCGGCGATATTTTCCGGCAGATCCAATCCCCCTCCACCAACGACTGGAATGCAGTCGTTCGCGGCCTCGCACAAAGCCCCGAACCCACCAAGGCCATCGCGTGTTACCGTACGATGTCACGTGGCTCCCAGAAGCCCGACGCTCTCACGTGCTCCTTCACCCTCAAGGCGTGCGCACGTGCGTTAGCCCTCTTCGAAGCTAAACAGATACACTCTCATATATATCGATTTGGGTTTGTAGCTGATGTTTTATTACAGACTACTTTGTTGGATGTGTACGCAAAAGCGGGTAATATAGATAGTGCAAAGTACGTGTTCGACGAAATGTCGAAACGAGATGTTGCTACTTGGAATTCGTTGATTGCTGGGTTGGCTCAGGGGAGTCGACCCAGTGAAGCTATAGCTTTGTTTCATAGAATGAGAGTGGAGGAAGAAGGAATGAAGCCTAATGAGATAACGGTTCTCGGCGCTCTCTCAGCTTGTGCACAATTGGGTGCGTTGAGGGAAGGCGAGAAGATCTATAGTTACATAAGGGATGAGAAGTTTGATATGAATGTACAAGTTTGTAATGCAGTCATTGATATGCATGCCAAGTGCGGGTTTGTGGATAGAGCATATAAATTGTTTGATAAAATGTGTAGGAAGAGTCTTGTTACATGGAATACAATGATTATGGCGTTGGCAATGCATGGTGATGGAGTTAAAGCCCTCAAGCTTTTTGAGGAAATGCGTCCAGCCGGGGTGCACCCGGATGCGGTCACATACCTTGCGGTGCTATGCGCGTGCAATCATGCTGGGCTAGTGGAAGATGGGTTACAGTTGTTTGATTCAATGGTGGGGTGTGGAGTGACTCCTAATGTTAAGCATTATGGGAGTGTTGTTGATTTGTTGGGTCGAGCCGGGAGGCTTAAAGAGGCTTTTGGAATTATAAATTCGATGCCTATGATCCCAGATGTTGTTCTGTGGCAGAGCTTGTTAGGAGCTTCCAAGACTTATGGGAATGTGGATATGGCAGAGATGTCGTCGCAGAAACTAGTGGAGATGGGTTCCAAGGGTTGTGGGGATTTCGTGCTATTGTCGAATGTGTATGCAGCGCATGAGAGATGGAATGATGTAGGGAGGGTGAGGGAGGCCATGAAGAATAGGGATATAAAGAAGGTACCTGGGTTTAGCTACATTGAGGTGGAGGGTGTGATACACAAGTTTTTTAATGGAGATAAAAGCCACTCGAATTGGCGGGAGATTTATGGGAAGTTGGATGAGATTAGGTTTAGGATTAAGGCATATGGGTATGTGGCTGGGACTAATTTTGTGTTGCACGATATAGGGGAGGAGGAGAAGGAGAATGCACTGTGTTATCACAGTGAGAAGCTGGCTGTGGCTTTTGGTTTGATTAGTACAAGTGAAGGGACTCCTATTCAAGTGATTAAGAACCTTAGGATATGTGGAGATTGTCATGTTGTAATTAAGCTTGTTTCGAAGATTTATAACCGGGAAATTATTGTGAGGGATCGAGCTCGGTTTCACAGATTCAAAGAAGGATCTTGTTCTTGCCAAGATTATTGGTGAAATTAATTATATTTTTTTTAAACATATTGAAATGGTGATTTAAAGAAGCAATTTACACTTATCTGTACAGACATTTAGACAGAAAAAAGATAAAAAGCGAAAGGCATAAATTAACACAAATTAACACGGTTTATTTGGTTTTCTTATTATTCCAAAAGATCTTCAAAGATTAGTACTTGAAGCATTGTCGATTGTAGGGTGCAAAGCTGAACTATAATCTCCCGAGGGCATGGACAAATTTGATCGAGGGGAGGATGGTGCTTAAAGCAGGTATATGGAGATGGAAGTACACTGGATAGGGAGAAAAGCTTATGGAAATCATTTTGGAACCTAAAGAGTCCGGGCAAAGATTATAAGACAATTGGAAATACTTTAAAGATATTGTGACAGTGAAGAGCTCTCTCTTCTCTAGTGATGGAGGGGGGACGTTGATGGTGCTGCAGAACAGCTACCATGAAGAACTCCCACAAGTTGGCAGTTTTTATTGTGTGGGGACTATGAAAAGCACAAAATCACCTAGCTCTCCGATGACAAAATTTGGCATTTAGCAGAAGTTCAGAAGCAGCCTAGCTTGGAACATGGTTAGAGAGTATGAGAAGGCAACTAGGAAGGATGATCAGACTTCTTAAAAACTAGGAAATTATAGCAAAGCTGCCTATGAGTCTATGTATACATATGTATCCCATTCTAAAGTATGAAGCAAAATAAAATAATTTCTTCCGGTGGTGAAGAAGATATAAGAGCAGCCCAATAAAATAATTTTGCACAGAACTTGTAGCACTATTAAGCAATATATAAATCTAAACGTTCAGTACATCAACCTCAACCAGTCTAGGAGGTCTGATTGCTGCATTACCCATAAACAAATATACTACACAATACATAACTCAGGAGTAATAAAGTTACAATGCACATGGTAGGTAGAATTACCAAAACCAACTAAACAGGAAACACTGTCAAGCAACCAGAAAAGGAATGAACAACTCGAATCAACGCCTGCTAAAATATGAAGCCTCAGAAGCACAAAGTCAAGTTCAGCTTCCCCACGAATGGCACAACCTCAACCGAAAATGTTCCTGTAGAAATGTGGGAGCTCGAAATAATACAGTGATGAATGATCATAATGCAATTAGTCTTTCAATGGCCTTGCCTCTAAACCACCTTCAGGTCGCTTTACAAGATTGTAAGGCATGTGAGTACCAAGAAGTTTATCCCAGATGGGGAAGAAGGGCTGAGAATAGTTGTACTTGAAGCCCTGGAGTTGATGATGGATGTCATGATAAGCAGTGTTGTTCTGGAAGAAAAGATGGAAGACATTACCAGGCAGCCAAAGTCCGCAGTGATCATCAACGGTTTTTATCACGGCAAAGCAGAAGAAAACCACAGCTGTACGTGCGGTCATTCCTGAGATAAGGAAAGAAATCGCCCCTCCTAAGGTGTCGAGCAGGAGACCCTCAAGCGGGTGGTTAAATAGGGCCCCAATTGCATATGGGACGACCAGCTTGTGATGTTGGGAGTGGACATGGCGGTACAAGAATTTGTTCTGGTGCATGTAACGATGCACAAAGTACTGCCATGTGTCCATGACTAGCATTGCAACAACAATTTGCGTAATTTGGACCGGAATGGAGGGCTGAAGTGTGATCCCAGATGAACTTGCCTTTGAAGTCAACTTTAGCAAAAAAAGCAAGAGGATTAGTGGTCAATTATCAGTTGATAAATACATTTATCAACACACAAGACCTTATTGATCCCAATACACTAAAAATAGGTTGATGTCCTAATGGTTTATGCTTTTTTCAATCATTATCACAAAAGCTACTGGACCCACCAAGGAATCTGCCAACAAGCTTAAGAGTAACAGTTTTAGGTTGGTTTGAGAAAATTCATATTACCTGTCACAAACTAATTTAAGAAAAAAAAAAATTAAAAACCATCTGAAATCAATTGTAAATTAAGCAATCCAAATGATCTTCCAAATGTCCATTTCAACTATGCAAGCAATATAAAGATTTTAAATTTCTTTCCAAACTATCAGGCCTTCTAAATAGAATTTCCACATCAACTGGTGGTGGTAATAGGATTTTGCAGTTAACTTGACTTTTCATCCAGTAATAGGATTTTGCTTTTCCTCCAGTAATAGGATTTCACAGCAAGCTTTCATTGTCCATTTTTCACAAAATGGGAGGTGATTCATATTCTTTAACTAGGGTGCAAGGGCTTTGAACGCCATTTGAAATATAGTAAGTAATCTAACGATAAATTTAATGAACACTGAGTTCTTGTGAATATAAATAATGGATGATTCTTTCAATAATGTCCTTAAGTTCAACAAATAACACTTGGATTTGATAATTTTCAAAACATGCGCGACATGAAGAAACTCCTTTCTACCACCTTCTCAGCCCTTGGCAAGTTGCTTGCTTGCTTTTGCAGATCACTGTAGCAGCTTGCTTAATAATTATTACATTTAAATCTATCAGAAAATCCTCCCACGAGGAAAATTTGTTGCCTCCCATATGCAGGGGTGGAACCAAAGGTTCGCC
>JAESVK010000494.1:337997-367529 GCA_017140935.1 Hamamelis virginiana | reverse complement strand
GTCTAGACCTTCTTTCCTTTTTTTGGCTGTCATAAAATGATAGTCCATTTTGAAAAGTCAAATTATATTTCTTTTAACTTTCTCATATTACCCTCTATTATTCCAAGAATACCTTGACATGACACCAAATGTAATTGTAAAAAAAGGATTGTTTTGGAAATAAAAGGTAAAAAAGATCACAAATCAATGCATTAATGAGTTTTCTTAATATGCATGTTTTTTGGAAGAGGCCTATTTTAATGGGACGAAGGGAGTATTATTTTATATTTTGTCTATATTATACAACACTCTAAAGATAGGCACCCCCAATTTTCAATAAAATTGAAGGAACAAATTATAATTAAATTTTTGAAAGGGGATTTAAGTAGCTATCGAAAAAAGAGGAGAGAAAGAAGAAAAAGAGTGATTTGCATTAGAGGGAATGTGAAGAAAAGAGAGGAAAATTTAGCTAGGGGCTCACATAAATATAGGGCATTTATATTTTAACTACCTCAATTAAGGTGAGAACAAATTATTTTTCACAAAATTGTTTTGAGCAGACTTTGACTTTGATCATATATAGCATATATATAATAACACAAAAAGGGTTTAATATGAGAGAGTTACACTCAATTGAATTTTCAGAAAAAAATAAAAATAAAAATAAAAATTTAAAATAGGTTTTTTTGAACTATAGGTCATGAACTTTAACAAACTCGTATGGATTATATTGAATTCGGATGGAAAGACAACTTAATCTTTGGAATCCATGGGTTGAATACTATCATCACCAAATAAATTTATATGAATATTTATGGTATTGCGATTTTGGCACAACTATTTTGTAAAATTACAATTGTACACATTAAAAGAAAAATACCTATTTTAAGCTATCTTCATATTAAAAAAAAAAAAAAAAATAAATTAAGGTAAGAATTGTATTAAAGTATAAGGATGACCTAGGATTTACAAGTCTCAACCCTTTCTTAAGACTTTGAAGTCTCACGTTCTTAATGTCTTTTTTATAAGGTAAGAATTGTATTAAAGTATAAGGATGATTGTATAAGCAAGATATACAAAAAGAAGACCAAAAATAAATAAATAAGAGCTACAAAAACTTTATGATGTTAGCGAGCTCATAAAATCATGGAAAGAAGCTCGATTTCCAAAAACTACAGTCTTTCCAAGCAAAAAGAGTTCTATGAAATCCTAACTTAAGCTCATCAATAGACAACACTGTATCCTCAAAAATCCTTCTATTTCTCTCTTTCTAGATGATCCAAAAGATTGCATGGGGGACCAAAGAACAAATCGGTAGAACATCCTTTTTAGCTGTTTTAATGCTCCAACTTTGAAACAGACTAAGAATAGTACCCGAGATAATCAAATTGATACCAAAAATTGCAAAGCAAAAAATCCACAAAGTTGAGGTCAGGCCAACCTACAAGGAAGAAGAAGGTGATCTACTCATTCTGTTGCCTCCTTACACATGACACATTGGTTGGGGCAGAACAAAATTTCTTAATAGTCAAGTAACTATTCAAGTCAATATCCATGTTTTTAATGATTTTTAATGATTTTAAAATTTATGGGTATTAAAAATTCCCTGTTATACTGCCAAAAGAACACTAATAATTAAAAGAATTCTCAAGATTTATATAGATGGTCCCAGCAATTCCAAGCAAAAAAATAGTGCCTCAAAGACAAATAAAATTGAATTGAAGCATGAACTGTTTTCCTTGGAATATACAATTGCATTAAGGAAAACTAGAACAGGAATGTACAAGATGTACACAAACACCACAAACAAGTAGAGTCAGATCCAATCACCAAAAAGGACATCAAAAGGGGTTCCTGCTTAACCCTTCAACGCAAAAACCACAAAATTGCATAATAAAAACCTTCTAGACACCAATGTGTATGAAGAATAAATTCTTCAAACTCTTTGATTTCACCTTCCAAACGGTCCAAGAAACTGTCTCCAGAAATAATCTCTACGATTTAAACCCTTAGTAACTCGATCCCTTCTTAACATCAAGCAAAAAGAGCCTCTTTCACAGAACTTAGAAGCATCCACATTGGCATGCAAAAAAAAAAAAAGAAAGAAAAGAAAAGAAAGAGCAAGGGTTGATTCCAGGTCAGACTCTAAGAGACCGAGAGAGTTGTCTATCTAACACAGAAATTACCAGAACCTGGATTTTGGACGACATTAATTGGTTAGAGCCAAACAAGTTCAAAACTAGACAAGTTGAAACTAACCCGAATTGTTCAAGATTCTATTAAATTATTTTAATATTAATATATATATATATGGGTCACGTTCCCCTTACACCCTATTTTGACACTGTTACGTTACAGAATATAGATGCTATTAGCTGTCTAATTAGCTTAACTTTAGGTTTCCTAATTGTATAGTTTCCTTAGATAGTTTCTTTGTTTTGTATATATATGTGCATCCTATTTCAATGTAATTAAGAAGAATACAATTCTTTTCATCTCAAATAACATGGTATCAAAGCATTAGGATTTCGAAATTAGGGTTTTGTTTTAGGTCTCTTGTCTCTTGCATAAACAAGGGTTTTTGTGTTTTTAGGGTTCCAATCTTTGGTAACCCTATTTGGAGTAATCACTTGTCCTCACCGCCTACCCAGTAGTGACAACCAGCCGCCGACCGGCGCTCGCCCGGAGTCCGGTGACCAGAAGCCCCGCGAGTGAGCCCCACGCGCCGCTATCTCTTTTCTGGCTTTGAGGGTTCCATTTTTTGGAAACCCTATTTGGAGGAGTTTTCTGTCCTCACCGCCTGCCCAGAAGTGACGACCAGCCGCCGATCTGCGCTCGCCCGGAGTCCGGTGACCAGAAGCCCCGCGCGTGAGCCCCACGCGCCGCCGCTTGTGTCTGCGCGTGAGCCCCACGCGCCACCCTGTTTGACCAGTTTCCTCTTCCGGTTGGTCCTCTCTTTTTCTTCAGTGGTTCTGTTCTGATTTGTGTTCGTCAAGGGTGGTGCTTGTTGCCTTGTTGAAGATTCTTGGCTTTGTCTTTGTGGTTGTTGTCTTGCCTTTATGTTTGCTGCCTTATATCCCTTTTTAGGAGTTATGGCTGAGAAAAAATCTGTTGTTGTGTCGGATATGGTGCCCGTGATGTCTAAAATCACGGACCACAAGCTAAATGGCTCAAATTATTTGGATTGGAGTAAGACCGTTCGACTTTATCTTCGGAGTATTGACCAAGATAATCATTTGACTGATGATCCTCCCAATGATGATTCGAAGCAGACATGGCTCCGAGAAGATGCTCGCTTATTCCTGCAGATTCGAAACTCTATTGATAGTATGGTGATTGACTTGATTAATCACTGTGAATTTGTTAAAGAACTAATGGATTATTTGGATTTCTTGTATTTTGGTAAAGGGAACGTTTCTCGTATATATGAGGTGTGCAAAGCATTTTATCGTGCAGAAAAACAAGATCAGTCCCTTACGACTCATTTTATGGCATTTAAGAAAACTTATGAGGAGCTTAATATGTTGTTGCCTTTTAGCACAGATGTAAAGGTTCAGCAACACCAACGAGAGCAAATGGCTATCATGAGTTTCCTTGCTGGCATTTCTTCTGACTTTGAGACTGCTAAGTCACAGGTTCTTTCGGATTCTAAGATCTCCTCTTTACATGAAGTTTTTAGTCGAGTACTCCGCACAGAAGGTACTCCACCGGTTCAACTCAGTGGTGCTTTAGTGAGTCGAAATAATAATTATGAGCCTGGACAACCAACCAATCAGCGTGGAAACAAAGGAGGAAGTTCACAAGGGTTTGAAACTCGGCCACAGAACTCTGGAGGAATTGTCTGCAATTATTGTCACAAGCCTGGCCATATGAAGCATGAATGTAGAAAGCTTCAGTATAAGAATCAGAGAGCTCATTCGGCCCACGTCACATCTTCTAATGATAATTCAGAAAAATCAGTTCTTATCTCTGCAGATGAATTTGCCAAGTTCTCACAGTATCAAGAATCACTAAAGTCTTCATCTCCTTCTATCACTGCCATTGCTGATTCAGGTAAATCAAATGCGTGTCTTCTTTCCTCATCCTCCAAATGGGTCATTGATTCTGGTGCCACAGATCACATGACAGGTAATTCTAATCTTTTTTCTATGTTTAAGTCGCACCCTTCCACTTCTACTGTTACTTTAGCTGATGGGTCACCATCTTGTGTTCGTGGGTCTGGCACGATTACTCCTACCCCTCTGCTTCCTCTGTCATTTGTCTTACATTTACCTAATTTATCTTTTAATTTGATATCTGTAAGCCAGCTTACTCGCAATCTTAACTGTTGCATCTCATTCTTTCCTGATCATTGCTTATTTCAGGATCTTATGACGAAGAAGATTATCGGTAAAGGACATGAGTCTGGAGGCCTCTACATTCTTGACACACCAATACCTCAATCTGTTGCTTGCTCTGGCGTTACATCTCCCTTCGAGGCTCATTGTCGGCTGGGTCATCCATCTCTTCCTTTGTTCAAGAAGCTTTGTCCACAGTTTCGTCAGGTGTCTTCATTAAATTGTGAGTCGTGTCAGTTTGCCAAACACCATCGTCTTAGTTCGAGTCCAAGAGTCAATAAACGTGCTAGTGTTCCTTTTGAATTAGTTCATTCTAATGTTTGGGGTCCTTGTCCTATTGTGTCTAAACCTGGTTTTAAGTACTTTGTTACTTTTGTGGATGATTATTCTCGTTTAACTTGGTTATATTTAATGAAAAGTCGTTATGAGCTGTTTTCAATTTTTTGTGCATTTTGTGCTGAAATTAAAACTCAATTTAATGTTTCGATTCGTACTTTGCGAAGTGATAATGCCAAAGAATATACGAAAACTTTGTTTCAAACTTATATGGCTCAGAATGGCATGCTTCATGAGACTTCTTGTGTTGATACTCCATCTCAAAATGGAGTAGCAGAACGAAAGAACAGACACCTTCTTGAAACTGCACGAGCCTTATTATTTCAAATGAATGTTCCTAAACCTTTTTGGGCCGATGCAGTTTCTACAGCATGTTTTTTAATTAATCGCATGCCCTCATCTGTTCTTCATGGTGAGATTCCTTACAAAATCCTTTTTCCCAACAAGTCTTTATTTCCTGTTGATCCTCGGATATTTGGTAGCACTTGTTTTGTTCGAGTTGTTCGTCCGCATGTAACCAAATTAGATCCCAAGTCTTTGAAGTGTATCTTCCTTGGTTATTCTCGTCTTCAGAAAGGTTATAGATGTTATTGTCCAGTCTTAACAAATATCTTGTCTCAATTGATGTTACCTTCATGGAAGACACACCCTATTTTCCGTCTTCTCCTCCTCCCGCACATCAGGGGGAGGATGATGATTTGTTAGTCTATTTCATCACATCCTCCGGACCAGTATCGGAACCCGCTCCTATCAAGCCTCCTATTCTTCAAGTCTACTACAGGCGTAAACCTCTTGATTCATGTCCTGCCCCTGCTCCTTCGTCATCAGATCCAGTCCTGAGCGATGATGTCCCAAGCGATGATCTTCCTATTGTGTTACGCAAAGGTAAACGCCAGTGCACTTATCCTATTTCCTCTTTTGTTTCTTATAACTGCTTGTCGTTTTCCTCTTGTTCATTTATTGCATCCCTTGATTCTATTACTGTTCCTAAAACCGTTCATGAAGCAATATCTCATCCTGGTTGGCATCATGCAATGATAGAAGAAATGAATGCTTTAGATGACAATGGTACTTGGAAGTTAGTCGATTTACCTTCCGGGAAACGGGCTATAGGATGCAAGTGGATGTTCACAGTTAAGGTCAATCCAGATGGGTCAGTTGCTCGATTGAAAGCCCGTCTTGTCGCTAAGGGATATGCTCAAACCTATGGAGTGGACTATTCTGATACTTTTTCTCCTGTTGCTAAATTGACCTCTGTTCGGTTGTTTATATCTATGGTAGCTACTCACCATTGGCCTTTGCATCAACTCGATATCAAGAATGCTTTTCTTCATGGTGATCTTCAAGAGGAGGTGTATATGGAGCAACCTCCTGGTTTTGTTGCTCAGGGGGAGTCTGGGCGAGTTTGTCATCTTCGAAAGTCTCTGTATGGTTTGAAACAGAGTCCTCGTGCTTGGTTTGGAAAATTTAGTCAGGCTATTGAAAAGTTTGGGATGATAAAATCTAAGTCTGACCATTCTGTGTTTTACAAACAATCAGAAGTCGGTATCATTCTTTTAGTTGTGTATGTGGATGACATTGTTATTACTGGAAGTGATACTACGGGGATCTCATCCCTTAAGTCTTGCCTTCATACTCAGTTTCACTCGAAGGACTTGGGGATGCTAAAGTATTTCTTGGGTGTTGAAGTCACAAGGAGTAAAAGGGGTATCTTTCTATCTCAGAGAAAATATGTCCTTGACTTATTAACTGAGACAGGAAAATTGGGAGCAAAGCCTTGTAGTGCTCCAATGACTCCGAACATGCACCTCACAGGAGATGGGGAACTATTTGAAGATCCTGAGAGATATCGAAGGTTGGTTGGAAAGCTGAATTACCTTACCGTGACTCGTCCAGATATTGCATATTCTGTCAGTATTGTTAGTCAGTTCATGTCATCTCCAACAGTTCATCATTGGGCAGCATTAGAACAGATTTTGTGTTACTTGAAAGGAGCACCCGGACGTGGTATCCTATATACAAATCATGGACACACTCACATTGAATGTTTCTCAGATGCAGATTGGGCAGGTTCCAAAGTGGATAGAAGATCCACATCAGGCTATTGTGTTTTTGTTGGAGGAAATCTGGTCTCATGGAAAAGTAAGAAGCAGAATGTTGTGTCACGATCAAGTGCTGAATCAGAATATAGGGCTATGGCACAGTCTGTGAGTGAGATAATGTGGATATATCAACTCTTGAATGAAGTAGGTCTTAAAACTTCATTACCAGCAAAATTGTGGTGTTATAACCAAGCTGCCCTTCATATTGCATCTAATCCTGTGTTTCATGAGCGAACGAAGTACATTGAAATTGATTGTCATTTTGTCCGTGAAAAAATTCAGCAAGGTTTGATTTCTACAGGATATGTGAAGACTGGAGAACAATTAGGGGACATCTTCACAAAAGCTCTAAATGGGGTTCGGGTTGATTATCTTTGTAACAAGTTGGGCATGATCAATATCTATGCTACAACTTGAGGGGGAGTGTTACGTTACAGAATATAGCTGCTATTAGCTGTCTAATTAGCTTAACTTTAGGTTTCCTAATTGTATAGTTTCCTTAGATAGTTTCTTTGTTTTGTATATATATGTGCATCCTATTTCAATGTAATTAAAAAGAATACAATTCTTTTCATCTCAAATAACAGACACCTATGTTTACACCTCGTTTTCAAAACACTATCTATGATAAATATTTTGAGGAACTGACTGTTGGGTTCGATACCTTTCTTATGCATGTCATGTATGCCAAAAATCATAGTGATCCAACGGTTAGATTTTAAGAAATATCACACTATAAAAACTGTGATGTTTTTATTAATAAAAAAAATATAATAGTTCTTCACAATGATATTTTTCAAAAACTAACCATTTGATCACTTCGATTTTTTTCATACATGACAAACATAAGATAAGTGTATAATCGAACGGTCAGTTTCTCACAATATTCGACTTAAAATGGTATTTAAAAACGAGGTGTAAATATAGGTGTCAAAATAGGGTGTAAGGGAACGTGACCCTATATATGTATATATATGGAGTTTTCAATTTGTCAATTGTTGTTCAATTTGTTTTTGCTTTATTTCCTTTTTAAGAAAGAAAAGATGATTCTCTTCTCTTTAGATCATATTGATCTCAGGAAATATAGCAATGTCTTTTAACATATTTATGTTTCTATCTTGTGGGGGATTAATAAATTGAAAATTCAATTCTGTGTCTTTTATGTTTGCTATTATTCCTTGTTCATCAACTTTAAAAGGTTGAATTAGATTCAGAAAAGGTGTTCCTCGGATAACACTTTTTTCTAAATCTTTAACAAGAATAAATGGAGTCTGGATGCAGATTCCATTGTTGCAAACATGAGCATTTGTTAACTTATATTTAATTTGTAATCTTGAACCATTAGCAGTTCTTAATTGCTCTTTTGTTTTCTCAAAGTATTTGGTAGGAATTAGTCCTTCCTGAATATTGAGATCAGCACCCAGGGTTTTAAAAATCGTCCGATACGATACGTATCGCCCGATACATATCGGAATCCCACAGTACCTATACGCGATACTCCCCTATACGGTATGTGTAACGTAATTCCCATCGTATTGGGGAGTATCGGAACTTTACGCCTTTACGACACGCCACTGAGAGAGGCCCCAAAGTCAAATTTCTCACAGATTTGTCAGAGATTCCTGACAATCCATCAATCCAGGAAATAATCGGCCCTTTTACCAAAAAAAAAAAAGCTAAAGAAGAGAGAAGAAGAGAGAAGGCGGAAAATTTGAAGAAAAAATCATAAGAGAAGAAAAGAGAAGGCAGAAAACCTGTTTTGCTGTCGCCGTCGCCGCCAGAAGATCCCCGCCAATGACGCCAGAAGATCCCTCCAGATCTTCGCATCCGATAAGCCTCCTCGTGAGCTTAAGCTTCATCCTCGCCGAGAAGCCCTTGCGAGTGGTATTCTGGTAAAGCCCCTCGCACGCAGGTAAGCTTACTTGGACTCACGGGGTCCAATTTTTTTTTTTTTATTTTAATTTTTTTTTTTTTTTTTTTTTTGGTATAATTACTTTTTAAGTTGATGCCCTCAAGTCTTTTAGTAATGGATCGGTCAAAATGTCAAACTAATTAAAAAATGCTAATGAAATAATATAAAAAGATTAATAAATATTTTTTACCAAAAATAAAAAAAAAATTAATATATTTTTGTTTTTAATAAAACCTTATTTCTCTTTAACTTTTAAATAAAGTATAAGATATTTTTTAATAATTTTTAAAATGTTTATTAATTTTATACAACTCTGTATAAATAATAACTAATTGATAAAAATAATTAAATATATAAAATTATTGCTATAATCAGGTGCACTTGATGCTAGAGCCACTTGCGGTGAAAATTTTGAAAAACTGACCGTTGGATTAAATACTCCTATTATGTATGTCATGCCTGCCAAAAATCAAAGTGATCCAACGGTTAGTTTATGAGAAAATTGACTGTGAAAAAATGATAACATTTTAAAGAACAAAAAAGTCACAGTTTTTCAAAATTACATTTTTCAAAAACCAACCATTGGATCACTGTGATTTTCGGTAGACATGACATAAATAATTTGAGTAT
Source organism: Hamamelis virginiana (assembly GCA_017140935.1). Classification (NCBI taxonomy): domain Eukaryota; kingdom Viridiplantae; phylum Streptophyta; class Magnoliopsida; order Saxifragales; family Hamamelidaceae; genus Hamamelis; species Hamamelis virginiana. The sequence continues at coordinate 358,233 of JAESVK010000494.1, read as the reverse complement.
CTAATCCAACGGTAAGTTTTTCAAAATTTTCATTGTAAGTGGCTCTACAAGAGGGCACCTGATGCAAGATGCATCGGGTGCACCTGATATTAGAATCTATGTATAAATTTATAAAACATAAAAATTTTAAAAAAAAAAAGGTCAAAAACAATGAAAAATTTTTTATTAAAATAAAAAAAAAATTAAACTTTTTACTCATTACTTTTAAAAATTTTGAAAAACATTTAAAATTTGTTAAAAAAATAATAATTTTTTAAAAAAAAAGCGTAAAATGTGCATGTAAAATTTTTATAATTGATTAATATGTTTTTGAAGACTTGATAACTTGAAATAAATGCACCAGAACTCTTTGAAAACATTAATATATAGTACTAAGAGGTTAATACAAGCATATCAAAGCATCTAGGGGTTGGGGTGAAAAAAAAAAAAAAAAATTCACGGCCACGACGCCCGTTACCTGTTACGTATCGCCCGATACCCGTTACCCTTTACCGTTACCCGTTACCCGATACTTAAAACCATGTCAGCACCTGAGTCAATTAAGGCCAATGGTGTCAATTTTATATTCTTTATTTATAACAATTGTGAGTCTTACATGCCATTTCTGGAATGTAATTCTTGTTAATAAGCTAATGAAAGCCTCATCTTCCGGATTGATAAAGGTTTCATTAGTCTCTTCGCTTTCTTTTAAAGAATTTGTTGAAGAGTCTAGTTTTTGTTTTAACAGTACTAAACTAACTTGAGTTTTAAGCTTAGTTATATCACTATCAGTTTGTTGTTTTAATTGTTTTAATTCTTTTAATTCAATTTGTACCTGTTTTACTTCTTGTTTTAAGTCTTGAATTGTTACTTCTTTATTTTTATGTGTTGGTTCGAATCTCCCAAAAATATCATTGAGATTATAAGCTTGATTTGAACTTTGTGTTTTTGGTTTAGTTTGTAAACTGTCTTTTAATTTTACTAAATATTCCTTTTGTGTTTGCGGATCTGGTATCTTATCGATGATATCTAAAAGAACTTCTTGTTCTTTAGTTATCGTATTGATACATTTACAATCCTATTTACAAGCTTCTTCATTATCTTCTTCTTCAAATGATGAAGAGGAATCTTCTAAGGCAATCTCATCTACTTGAAAAGCTTCTTCTTCTTCAAATTCTATTTTTGTGCATCAGAATAGTGAAGAAGATTGATTAATTGTTTCTTAATATGTTCACTAACATCAAGAGCATTGATCTTGTTTCTCATGGGGCAATCCTTGGAATATAACAGAGCCATAATATATATATATATATATATGGTAAAATGCACGAACCTCCCCTGAGGTTTGGCTTAAATGCACGAACCTCCCTTGAGGTTTGGCTTAAATGCACGGACCTCCCCTGAGTTTCAACAAATTCCAACCCGCCTCCTGAGGTTTGATGCTTTTTGTAGATACCTCCCCTCCGTTACACTTTCCGTTAGAAAATTAACAGAAAATGCTGTCATCATCCTCTAATTTTCTGAAAATGCCAATTCTGCCCTTATTGCTGTTTAGGACATGCAAAATTACCAAAATGTCCTAATTTTTTTTCTATTAACTACAAGCATTAATTGAAGTTAAATGACCACACAACCCTTTTTAAATTAACAAAAAGACATTTATGCCCTCATTAAATTAACAAAATGACCACCTCCCATATTTCTCTCATAGCACCCTCTCTTGAGATCCCATGAGATTTGAACCCTTGATGATATATACAAATTGTGAACGATTTAACAGCTATACTTATAACTACGTCTTATTTTTTGAACTGAGTTAAACTCAGTTAAACTCAAGTCTTATTTTTTGAACTCATTAATTTATCAAGCCATATATAGAATCAAGCTCAATATTAAATATCTCGATATACTCACTAATGCTGTGTTTGGTAGGAGGGAAAAGTGGGAGGAGGGAAAGGGGAGGAGGGAAAAGTGGAGGGAAGTGTAAATTTGGGTGTGTTTGGTATGGGGGGAAGGGAAAAGGGGAGGGAAATGTGGAAGGAAAAGGGGAGGGATTTTGAGCTTCTTCTCATCCGCCCAAAGTTGGGCGGAAAAGTGGAGGGATTTATGTTTTATGGGGTGAAATGACTTTTTTGCCCTTTAAACATTTTGAAAACTCACAATTGCCCTCATTTATTCTCCAAGCAAGCACCTATACATATATGTCCACGCCCACTGTTTTATATATATATATACACACACACATGTGCGCGCGCACACGTGAAGGCTTCCAAATTATTTTTAATATTTTTATAAATTATTAAAAGCATTTAAAATATATTTGAATATGAGAGGATAAAATTGTAATTCAATACAATATATCATTTCCCTCCCCCTTGTTTACCAAACACATGGAAGGAAGGAAACCACTTTTCCATCCATCATACCAAACACACGGGAAGGAAAAATGGTTTCCCTCCCCTGAGGAATGAAAGCCCATCCCTCCTATTTTCCTTCCTTCCACTTTTCCATCCCTCCTACCAAACGGAGCATAATAGTTTAAATCAAGCTCAATTTAGTATCAAATCTATAGGTTACGTAGACATTAAGAATTCGATGAAATAGTAACCTGAATTATTGGCAACTATAGCCCAGCCAGTTATTAACCTAACTAAGCAACCTGCAGAAGAAAATTGGTGAAGAAAATTTAATTCAATCATGCCCATGTTCTCCACCAGGATGTTCTCTATTTTAGCTTAACCATCTAGGGCATAAAACTCCAAAGAAATAATCCTCCATGTTGTTTCATCATTAGCTTAACAGATATTCAGTGAAACTGTTTATAGATGCAAACAATTAGTCGTACAATTTAAACACATTAGGCAATTAGTCGTACAATTTATACGAAAACATATGTTAGGCAATTTTGAATTTTCAAAATTGCCCATTTTTCCAATTAAGAAAGTACTGTAATTAACACAAAACAATAAGTTTAAAAGGTAAAGACAAAACCATCATAAATTGAGCTGATTTTTAGTGAATTAGATTATCTAAATGCAATCCATCACATTCTGCATTCCAAATCTTATTTGTAGACTGAAATCGCATGAAAACCCAACAATATCTACATGCCAACAGGATGTAAACTCAATCCAAATTTTGAAAGACATTAAAAGCACACAGCATTAAACAGAGCAGAAAACTCTACTTCAACTGTTCAATATTTCTTTCTCTAGAGGCAGATCTAAAAGCCTTTATTTACACCTTTACCATCCATTACTTGTGTGGTAAAAAAGTAACCAAAAGAACAAAACAAGAAACACCCATATCAACTCCAGAAATAATTACAAACCCCTACCCACAATAAAACCAGAAAAGAATCAAAATTTCAAATAACTGTACTCAGAACTCAGGACGAGTTCACACTAGACCCATTCATCCTGATACCGAATCAACGCCGAGTCCAATTCATTGGCCCTGAGTCAAGCAATTTCTCCCAGTCAACATCCTCCAACTCTTCCTCATCTCTCCCTTTCATTATCTCCAACACCCTCTTTGCCTTCTCCCTCGCCTGTTCACTTCCTGTAACCTCCACCTTCATCAACACCTCCACTTCCCCTGCATCCTTCGCAAACCCCTTAAACCTCAAACCCCCATGACTCAGTCCGTACAATGCTGCAACACAACTCTCCCGACTCGACTCTAAGTCCAACTCACTATTCTTCAGTATCCCCACCAAACATTCCACTGCACCTGCATCCAACATAGCTGCCCGCCCATCTGGGGATGCAGCCAAGTTGCAAAGTATCAACAGCACCTAACCCTTCAAATTGCCCGATTTCTCCAATACCTCTTGAACCCAGATATTGGAGAGAAAAAATTAGATGATGCACAACAACAATTACTTAAAAAACCATTGAAATCTCGGAGTGAGTTTGATTATGATGGGGATGAAGAGATGTAGTGAGGGTTTCGGGAGTGGGTTTGGGTTTGGATAAGGGTTTCAATGAGAAAGATGAAGTGGGTTCTAGTCTGGGTGAGGGAAATGAAGTAGGTTTTTGTTTGGTTGGGGGTTTGGATGATTGAGAGAGGCTTTGGATGGGGTGATTAAGTGGGGTTTCAGAATGGGTTTCGTTTGAATGAGAGCTTGGGAGACGAAGAGATTTTTGTATGGGTGTAGGAAAAGAGATTACCAGGTGTCTATGGAAATTTGCATAAAAATGATGGTATTTTAGACATTTTGATTGCAAAATAACAGAAAGTGTAACGGAGGGGAGGTGTCTGCAAAAAACATCAAACCTCAGGAGGCGGGTTGGAATTTGTTGAAACTCAGGGGAAGTCTATGCATTTAAGCCAAACCTCAGGGGAGGTGTATGCATTTTACCCATGTATATATATATATATATATATATATATATATATATATATATATATATTCCAATTATGTAATGACACATCTTTTATTCTGTAATACGAATCAATAATTACATTTTTAAACATTATTTTTCAACAAACCAGGTTGATTTGTCTGAATTGGTCAACATGGACGCAAGCCAAGAACTTGATTTGTCCTGAACCAAGAAATCTTTTGTTAATCCTTGAGTAATCCAAGTCACAAATAATCAGTCGGCCACCCCTAACCCATGAAATGATTAAGCAGGCAAAACAAGCTCCCTAAAAGGCAAAAGCAAATTGGTAGAAGTAAAAACTAATCAACTAACTCAAGGATGTCTTGGATGAAAGTGCCCTCATTCACACCACCTTATCTAAAGTCTAAACATAACCGGAAGGAGTTAACTGAAAAAGAAACTTGGCTGGTACAAACTCTTCAATCAGGACTAGGGTCCAATTTTTGACTTGCAAGGTAAGGCAATTCATTGTTCTGCAAAATCCATATCCTATTTTTGGAGCAAGAATCTGTGAAAAATTCTCCTTTAAAACAACTATCATACTTGTTCACTATTACTTTTCATTTCCAATGGAGATTATTCTAACTTTTGTGTATCATACTACAAACCAAGTCACTAATCACAGTCCAGAGTGGAGAAATTTTTAAGAGGGTGATTTGTATGATAGAAGTAAGAACTGCAACGTGTATCTTCTACCATTTGGGGTTAGTAAGGCAGCAGAGTCTGTAAGGACTAAGGAGATTATTTATATTTATTATATTTATTACACTTGCAATGACTCGAAGATTGTGGAGTTATGCCTCTGATATATTTAGGACTTTCTTGGACTTACTGAAATTTGCAGAGAAAAGTAGTGGAGCTGTGGGCTCATCCAAAATTAAGATAAGTAAGCTAACATAACATTCTATTTCATTAAAGAGAATGGCTATATTTGACCACTTAAAAGGGAAGTGCCAATAAGATAGTAAACAATAAAGCTCATATAATTTACCAAGTCATTTCCAAGGAAGATATACAAGCTATCTGCGGCTGCGCGCACAATACGATTGGAGAGAGAAACTTGCTACCCAAAACACTGAATAGAAGGAACACTACTAACAAAAAGCCTATTTTTTATTTGGTAATAGCACAGATGGTAGACACTACCACCACTGCTCCCCAAAGGGATTGGATGTACATTTGAAGCCATCCTTAAACTACATATTTAACACATGTTCGTGCAGGAATTGAAGGCCCTCACACATAAAGTAATATATATTTGGAGTGGGAAGGTCGGGAATCCATATAGTGAGCAACAATGTGTTGTAGTTTTGAACCTTGTTCATTGAAAGGAGATCATGTGGCACTGACACCATAATCCAATTCTACTAATATGCCATAGGCTCTGTTTGGAATAGCTTTTCCAAAAATCACTTTTGGAGCTCAAATTCCACTTGATCTAAAAAGATGGGTGATAATCACTACTAGACGACTTGAGGGGTATTGAATGGTTGGCCAAAGCTAGGAACCTAGAGCCCCCTAGCTTTTGCCACAATCATTTCTAGTGTGAAAATTTTAATATGTCAAGAGTTGATTTGGACATAACTCTACAGAGACACGTGAAGAAGAGATAGTTCTCCAAAAGTGATTTTAGACAAAGCTAATGCAAATGAGGCCTAAATTACAACCTTCAATAGCTGAACAACATGCTCAACAAGACCAGGCATTAGAAGGAGCAAATAAAGATTTGTTTCATATTTTCTAAATTAGCTATCAGAATGCTAAAATCAATTTCTTCCTGCATAAGTACATGACACAGCCATACATTGTTTAGCCCACAGTTACAAGGGTTACATTTATGGACTCAAACAAGAACATGTAAAAGAATTATAATAAGATAGGGTCAAGCAACTCAGCCACCCAAATAATTCAATGCATTTCTAGTATCCTTGATAGATTTTAACTTCTAAGGTAGGTCTATTCAATTTTCATTTACAGTGAATTATGTCTCATGCAGGAAAAAGAAAAATGACTTTGCATGCAATTTTTGGCAAAAAGTTTTTACAAAATCTCTATATGTCTTTGAACAATCTAAAAAAGAATCATTCAAATGCTAAAGATTCCAAATTCCAAAAGACATGCAAAAAGTTAGATCATTCATATTCAAAAATATAGAAAAGTGGGAATTAACATTCAAATTAAATTGTTCCAAAAATGGGTGAAACTTAGCAAAAAAATCCCATATCCAGCACTTAAAAAAAATTAAAAAATAAAATTTACCAGTATAAGTTTGAAATCATATGAGAAATTTAAAAGTTCCTCTCTTTTAGAAATCAAACCTGAACTTTAAGAGTTGCACGCTTGTACATATTTACGGAATAGTAAATATAATAAGATTGTGTAGCTATTTTACCCATTGTAGAGCCAATCCTTAACCCCAATCAACAATGGAAATGAAAAAACCTAGAAAGCTCCAAAGTAAAATATAAAAAAAATTGTTCTACAAGAATCAAGCAAACATTATCAATCATAAACAAGACTCCATAAAAACTATGCACACAAGGTAAAATGAAGTAAGTAGTTAGCACCTTAAATAATTTTTCCATATTTATAGGCATATGTAATTCAGTATTTTCTTTCCCTTACAGTAAAACTATCCAAGACATCAGTCATAACCATACAATTCATCATAACTCGACCTTATCCAAACTATTTGCAATTGGCTACGTGAATCATATTTCACCATTCCACTCTATGTAAGGCAATATTTTATTCAATTATAAGCCAGCACGCCTAACCAAAGCACCTCAAGCCCCGCCCTTTCGGTCTTCCCCTAGTTGTTTTAGAGCTTTGAACCAAATCATTCCTTATTATTAAGGGTAGCAACATTGACGCGAAATAGATCTGAAAGTAACAGTGCAACACTATTAAAATAAAATATTTTATATTAAATAAAAAGGATAAGAGGCTTACATATGTACCCTCGTACGTACAAGCCTTGACATTCACAAAGGATAACACTCCATTCACTCAATTCCTACAATACTTCACTCTCCAAACACTCGATACCTACTACAAATGATCTCTTCCCCATTTATAGAAGAGCTTTGGACTTCAAATTTGGAACTCAAAATTATTGAAACAAGGGATAAGAGATGTAGCCATACAAGTAAGAAATTAGGGTTACATGGAAAGCAAATTTCAAATATAGACCCATCTAATCTGTTAGGAACCAGTCCAATTAAATTTACAACATAATATAACAAATAACATCAACTATAAGATAATGAAATATCCAACATTGGATATGTAGCCATACAAGTAAGAAATTAGGATTATATGGAATATAAATCCATCAAAAAGGCGTTGAGAACTCCACAGCTACTTTAGTTATGGAACGGACACTCCTCTATGGGATCCTTGCTCCTCTCATGAACAATTATCCCACCAGTGTTCTATTCCTTAGAACTCCACAGCTGCTCCTTCAAAAGCAAGCTGCTTTTCCTCCACGGAACGGTTGCTCATCTCTCCCATAGAACAACAATCCTCCCAATAATGCTTCTCCCACCACTACTTTATTCCTGAAATCCTTCATATTCTCCTATACAGGGTGGCTGCTCATCTCTCCTCCCATAACATGCCAAATCCCACAAATGCTTCTCCTGCAAGGTCAAAACTACTTTATCCCTCAAATCCCATTGGATGGGCTATTCCTCCCCTGAATGATTCTCCCACAGCTTCTTTATTCCTTATATCTCCACAAAGCTCCTTTCAAAGCACAACCACTCTTCCTCCACGGCATGGCTGCTTCTCTCTCCTCTATTGCATAGCTCATCCATCCATGAATGCTTCTCTCAAGGCAAGTCTACTCCTCCCATGAATGCTTCTTCAAGATAACTTATTTATTACTCAAGTTTCCATGGGTGCTCCTTCAAAAGCATGGTCAATCCTCCTTAAGGGCATGGACGTTTCTCTCTCCTCTTATGGCATGGCTATAGTCTATAGCTATGAATGTTGCTACCATGCTTCTCTCTCCTCCCATGGCATGGCTACTCCTCCCATGAATGCTCCATCCACCACTACGGTATTCCTAAAATACCTTATCTTATATGCTCATTGGATCGAATATCAAGCAGCTGATGGGTTTGAATTTGGAAGGTTCTTCCAGAAGATTCGCAAATTTTGTTCCCTTTTGAGGTTTTTTTATTTTATTATTATTTTAATCAAATCCTTTTGAGGTAATGAAATCAAAGGAATAATTAAATTGGATTTCTCTAACTAACAGATTTGAATTCAGATTTTTTTTTTTTTCTTTTTGAAAAATTGTTCGCTATTGTATTAAATTTAGAAATTTCCTCAACAAATCAAATTTGGATATACCCCGACTCGGGCTAAATCTAGTCCCTTTACATGACTAAAGGAACATATTGCTAAAGAAAGCAAAGAGCAATCCAGTACGTTGCCAAGGTGGGAGACCCATAAGATTTCAAGAAAGTTTCTTTTTATTCTAAATTTCATCCTTCATAAAACTACAGATTTCAACCTTCTATTTTCATTAAAAATGGTATAATTTTTATTTATTTATTTTTGTTTTATTAAGTAAAGGCATCTAAATTGTTTTTAAAATTTAAGAATGTTTAAATTTATTTTATTTGTGTGAAGATAGATCAAAAATTCAAAATTTGAGAATGTTTAAAATTTGAGAATGATTTTAAATGATTTTCTTTCTTTTCATTGTTGTGAGGTAGGACATCTTGTCCTCTTTATTACTTCTTATTAAAATATTCTTATTGCTTATCTAAAAAAAATTTGATTTTTTTTTTTTTGGTTGCTTTGCTGTTTTTTCAATTTTTTTATTTTTTGTTCATTATCTTAAGAACTTGCCATTTAACTCTTCGTCTATTTGGAATTCAAGATGTTTATGACAGTATTATTGAAAGAGCATGGTCTTACAAATTAAGAATACATTTCATCTTTCCACCATCAGAATCATAATATTGAACTCAAGTAAAGGACAAAATCCTATGAGATGTTGCTTAAGGCACATAATCCATGAGTTCATCACACTATAAAGACAAACTTAGTCCAGTTTTATGTAAGACTACCAATGACATAATTTGCTCAAACTAGAGAATTAGAATCCCATGACAGAATGCCAACTCCTCTGTAAAATCTATATATCTTAAACCAGCTTCACAGAAGTTAAGACCATTCATTTTTATAAAAAAATTGAGCTCAATAGATCTCCCAGTACCATCAATTTTTTAATTTTTTTCAGGTTGCCTTATCTTCCATATCCTAGGAGGCATTCACCTGTGCTATCAGCGCACACCTTACTTCACATCATCTCTCTCCCCATCTCAGGTAAGATTTGTATGGATAATGGAAGTTATCCATCACCCTTCGTCGTCCTACATGAACCCATCTCCCTCTCTTGCTTAAGTCACTTGCCTCTTCAGCTCTAATTCTCCACTTATGCAGAAACTTATATGTCGTGTTTTTTTTTTTTTTTTGGAGGAGAGAGAGAAGGGGGTTGGATATCAGCAGACACTGATAAAAGTAGGAAGCACAGAAGCTATAATTTTCCTCATAACTAAAGAAGAACCAAATTTTCAAATATACTAATACAATTACACACAATAAGAATATAAATTAGTACAATAAGTTCAGGAACTGACCACAAAGAGCGCCTGAGCAACGGTCGCCTGAACAAGCTGTTGCAGCAAAACACCCTTTACCACCAATGACAGTGGCACCGAGTTCTTCTCCTCCTCCTCTTTTCTTGTATGCAACCGGTATCTGTCCAACGGCGGCAACAGCTGATAAAATCCCCCATACAACCAATACACAACAATGGGGGCAAAAGTGCCCATTGCTTCATCGCTTACATACCCTTCCCAAAAAACCATCTTCACTATATAATTCACAAGCCAAAAAAAGGGACACAAGTTCAAAACAACTCAAAAACTCGAAATCCGGAGCTGCATTACAGTTTAAGATCTAGAATTGAATACGCCTTCTCTGTACCCTGAATGTTACAAGACAATACATAAATGATAAATCAGCACTCTATCCCTTTGATTGACTGCCGAGAAAACTGGCGAAAAGAAAAGAACAAAAAATTTTGAAATCACATGTCTCTGTTGTTTTAAATTTCAAAAAATGGGGAAAAGCTCACTTCTACTGAAACAAACACTTGTATCAACTCAAATGACTGTAAGTATTGATTTTCTTAAGGAAAAAAAATTTTGAAAGACCTAAGATTCAAAATTTAATTTCAATTTTTACCTACATTTTCTCATCAACCAAACGGAAAATATATTAATACTTGTCAGAAATGTAAATGCTAAAATCAATTCAAACTTCACATTACGTATCAGACAAAGACGAAAAAATAAAAAATAAAAAATAAAAAGTGTAGCTTGAAATTACGTAAACTTACAGAGATCGTGACTGATACGGAGCGCGTGAATTCATGTGAAGAGAACGAGTTTTGTAATTTAGATCTAGGGCGTGTTTGGATGAACAGTTAGAACATGCACTTAGAAAATGTTGGTGGCGACAATTTTGATAATTGGAGAACTCAAATTTGGTTTCAAGGTTTTCGTAGAGACCGATCTTGTTTGGGTGACGAGAAAATGATTGCCGTTTATTTCTCTATGAGTCGTGAGTGGGTCCACGTATATAGAAAAATCGGGTTTTCTACTCTAAAAAAAAAAAGAAAAAAAAAAAGGTAATTTATTGTCACACCCTTATATTATTTGATAATTACACGCAAGACCTTTTATTTTTAAAAAATTATATTTTGATCCCTTCAATTATTACTAATTTACATATTGCACTTTTATAACTTCAATTCTAACACATTAATTCCCTATAACTTCATTTGTGTCACTTTTTTATCTTTTATCGGTCAATCATTTGATTTATTGATGAAAAACAATATTAAACGCATCATTTTTATATTGGTATTTATTCTGAACTATTAATGCATTTTCAAGTATATTAGTGAAATTTTATAATTTTTTCTCAATATATTTTATTTTTTATAAATTATTTGTGTCATATAATAAATATTTCATAATAAATAAAATATATTGAGAAAAATCATGAAATTTCACCAATATGCTTGTCAATACGTTAGCAGCCTAAGATAAATAATGCACATAAAAAAAAAAAAAAAAAAGTTTAACACCATTTTTTTGTCAAAGAACCATATAACTAATTGATAGAAGGGTAAAAAATTTAAAATGTCACAAATAAAAACTTTAGGGAGTCCATGTATTCGAATTAGTTGGGAAAAAAAGTGTTCGAATTAAAATTATAAAGGGTGCAAAGTACAAACCGGTATGGTTAAAGGGGTTAAAGTGTAATTTTGCATAAAAATTATACACTTTTACTTCTGAATATAAGCTTTAGTTGGGACCCCTCCAATGAATTGGCCATCATCAATGACCCCCATATTTTTTTATTAGCTTCATTCAACAATTTTGCCAATGAATTTTTGGACATGTATTCTCACTTTTAGATGATATAAATCTTGAATTCGAGCACAAAAAAGTGCATCACTATCTATTTGTTAGTTTAGTATTAAAGGGGCTTCAGGTAGAGGTAAGTTTATATTTTCCTTAAAATACCAAAAATTCTCTATTATTTAACTGTTTGGTATTTACAATATCATATACCGGGTTTTAAAAAAACATGCCTCGGGATGCACCTCAAGACAAGGCGAGGCAAAAATGCTCCAAGGTATAAAAATTTAGGTGTGACTCCCACGAGGCGTACACCCAAGATCTGGAGCGTATGTGAAATGCAAATCTGTAAATAAATAAATATTTAATGTTTTGGGCATTTTTTTCATTTTATCCTTTGGTGCTGGACCATCCTATGTGGACTCTAGTTTTGGGTGTTTTTGAGTTTGCGGGTTTCTTCCAATTAGACTTTCTTTGTGGGGGTGTTTGAGTCTTCGTCTTGAGATCTTTAAGAGCTTTTGTGGAAATTCACTTAAGTTGAGGCTTCTCTAAGAAGCTTCAGCCTTTAAGAGAGAGGGTTGACTATGTTCTCAACAGTTTTTGCTCCAGAATGTTCTCTGAATTGAGAGCTTTGCTCTGACTCCCAGCTAGGGTTTAAAGTATTAGAAGAGTAGGTTTGAGGAGTCAACCCATGTCAACTTCTAGTCCCTCTACAGCTGTATTCCTGTGAGAAAGGCTAGCCAAAAGCCATTATTAGGTACTACTGGACTGTTCAGTCCTGGGTTTCAGGTATTTACTTCTAGATTTGGGTGAATACTTGGTTTTTCAACCATATAACTAAAATCTGCTGGTGTGTTATTGTGAACCAGCTTTCCGTCGCTCGGGTGTATCGGCCCTGTTGGGGCTTTTTACTTTTTTTGCTGTGTCCACATCATCACTGTGCGTGATTTATGATTTTAGAAAACAAAAGAGTCGCCACTTTATTTTTAAGGAATAAGGAAACCATTAAAATATTTTATTTTCAATAAAACAAAACAAACTCCATTTAATGAAAAGGCAATCTGCGAACCAAAGATGGATCTTTGGGCTAGGTTACGAAGTGGGAAGGTTCCAATTTCTCACTTGTAGGCACCCACCTCGCCTTAATTAAAGGACTTCTAATTTATTTGGGCTATTTAAAATCTTAATGCAAACAATCTTAAATAATCTAATCAACCAACAAAATAGTGATATAAATGCAATAATCTATATTAATAATAATAATAATAATAATGTGGACACCCCATTTTTACTAATTATTTCTACCATATGTTCATGCAAATGATTAATTTGAATAGCTGGTCATTTGGTGAGGAATTGGCCTTGTAAAAGCCAAATTGCCCAAATTGCCCTTTTCTGAGGAAAAGGACAATTCATTATTTCATGTGTACATTTGGATTGGAATCATCCCATTTGTATTGCATTTGACTTTTGAGGTGTTTTAGAACATCCCTGTAAATTTTCATAGCATTCTGATGAGAGCTCGATAGGTAATTAGGGTTTTTGCGACTTGAATGGCATTTTCGTCATTTTTCTCGTATAATTTCCGAATGACCTCCGAATTCGAAACGGATTGTCTCATGAGGTTTATATGGATGTGGGGAGTGTTTTTGAAGTGTCAATTGAGCCTTTGAATGGTTGGGATAGATTCGCCCAAAATCGATCCCACGGGTATGAATGAGCTGAATTAGGGTTTTGTTCAAATCGACCGTGAATTGGTCATTTTCACCAAAATGAAAGGTTTTCAAAACATGTTTTCAAATACCAATTTCATATTAAAACCATGTTTTTAGAAGTGGTGCAAGACTAATTGATCAATTTTACAAAACAAAGAACGGTCATATGACCAATTTTGGCACAACCGGGTCAATTGGCTAGCTTTTTGGTAAAACCCTTGACCATGGTCAAATATTTTTAATCCAAAAACATTCTAAAAATGTGGAGGATCAAAACACGATCGTTTTGAGCCCTGAACCATCGAATTTGGATCAGATTTGACCAAAATATGGCCAAAATTTGAAAACCCTAAAATTTGGGGAACAAAAATGGGAGGTCAGCTTGGTGACCGTCCTAGCTAGGACGGCCAACCGTCCAGCCAGGACGGCCAACCGTCTAACCCTTGGACGGTCACCAGCATGCTCGAGCCCATTTTGCAATTTTGGCATGTTTGAAATTTTCCCACTTGTTTTGGCCGATTTAGTTCGTTTTTTTGGAATGAATTCGAACTTGGTTCAGCTTGCAAACCCTAGGAGGAATTGTTCTAAGCCCTAGGATTGTTTTTAGATGGATTAATCCTAACCATTCAAGGTTTTGAACCCTAGCTCTATATATGCTGCACTATAGAGTTAGAGGGGAGGAGGAGAGAGAATTCTAGGGTTTTTTGGAGAAGGAGGCTACAGATTCAGTTATTCATCTTTACACCATTGAAGGGGCAAGAACTCAAGGCTAAGAGCTTGGAGGAAGGTAGCCAAGAAGGAGGGAGAAGGGTAAATCCTCAACCTATTTTTGTTTTCATGAATTCTTACATAAGTCTATGATGCTATGGTGTAAGTCCTTTTCATTTTCATATGAGATGGATTCTCTTTTCTTTTTCTTTTTGCTATGAGAATGTTTAACATGATAGGGTTAGTTTTATTGTTATTTCATGTCATATGTATGATTAGGTTTAGTTTTGTTATGATTTTATGTTAGTATGTACGTCTAGGGTTTGTTAGTTCTATTTGTGATTTTTTATGTTAGGATGCATGCCTAGGGTTAATTAGTTTTATCATAATTTTATGTTAGGATGCATGACTAGGGTTTATTTTATTTGTGATTTTATGCATGCCTAGGATTATTGTTGTTTTGTTATGATTTTATGTGAATATGCATGTTAGGTCTAGTCTTCTTGTTATTTTATGTTTAGCAAGCATGTTAGGGTATTTTCATTATGATTTTATGTGATTAAATATGTTTAGGATTAGTTTTGTTATTATTTTATGTTAGTAATCATTGTTTAGGATGAGTTTTTCATTATTTTATGTGTAAGCATGTTTAGAATAAGTGTTGATATGTTCATATTGTTATTTGAGTCTCTTAATGCTTGATCAATGATATTAATGATGATATGAATGTGTTAATATATTGTTCTTGATATGTGATGCTTCGTGAGTCATTTTTTATGTTTTTTTATGATTATTTGAACACTCGATATCGATTGAATGGATTAAATATATGAATTGTGTACGAGGGAGCGTGCGAAGGTAAGATCCTTCCCTTGTGTTTAAGATAATTGTTTAAAGCATGTTTGTTGTTAGTTTTTTTATAAGTTTTGCATGGTAATTTAGTAGAGCATGATAGATTGTATGCTAGGGTGTTTATTTGATGTTTTTATGGATTAAAAATGATTTTTTAAGCTACTTTAATTATGTATCCAAATCTGTCCAGATTTGAATACATGTTTTAAAGTGGTTTGATTAACATTTTTAACCCATGTTTTGCATGATTCTTATAGTATGTTCATACTATATTCATGTAGAAAGCATGCTAGGACATTTTCACATTTTTTATTCTTTGTTTTCATGGTTTTTAGAGTGGTTAAAGGTTAATATTCAAATCTGCCCGTATTTGTTTATGCCCTTAAATCACTTCTAAAAATTATTTTAAGGCCAAATCCAACCTAGAAATATGCTTAGGTTCACATAGATTAATTAGTATGCATTTAGGAGCATTATCATGCATTGTTAGGATCAATTTCATGTATATTTGTTTGGATTTGTTTAAATTACAGCATGCATTTGCATTAGTATATTAGGTTTTTAGATTAACTTTAGGGCTAGTTAGAGACCCTAGGCTTAGGAAGGTCACTTGACCTTCCCTAGGACTGTCCTTTGTTGTAAAAGTCATACTCAGATTTGAATATTTTAATTGATTTAAGAGTCTATTTTCGAGAGATTTTCTAAAAAAAGATTTTTGATGCAATGTTTATGAAATAAACATGATTTTATGAAAGATTTGATTATTAAATGATTTTTAAAAAGATTTGAAATGTTTTAAAGATTTTTACTTTGGAATGAAATTCCTCTCAATATGATTTGCTTGCTTGAAATATCTTTGAAAAAGATTTTCAATTGGAATTTAATTCTAAAGATAAGAATTGTTTAGAATATTTGGATTTGAAGAAAATCTTTTAATTTGAAATGATTTTGAATAAATGATTTTAAACAAATAAAAACTCTCGAAGTTAGAGTCTTGAATTAGGTTGAAATACCTTTGATGATGTGATCGATTACAATAGGAGAGTCCTAGGGTAGTCGAACTACGTGGACTTTGATACTTGCTAGGTGATACTAGTAAGTTACGTAGGCGCTAATAGGGCTCAAGTCCGCCTTAGGATGCCCGTAGGGTATTCTAGGTTCTTAGGGTTTGTTTGTATATATTTTTATTATTAATATAACTAATATAGATAATGCATTTATATCATTATTTTATTGGTTGATTTGGATTATTTAGGATTGTTTGTAATAAGAAATTTAAATAGCCCAAATAAATTAGAAGTCCTTTAATTAGGGCGAGGTGGGTGCCTACAAGCGAAAGCTTGGAACCTTCCCACGTTGTAACCTAGCCCCCGGATCCAACTCTGGTTTGTAGACTGTCTTTTCATTGAAAATGGAGTTTGTTTTGTTTTATTGAAAATAAAATATTTTTATGGTTTCCTTATTCCTTAAAAATAAGGTGGCGACTCCTTTGTTTATTTTCTAAACCCCCCCTAATCACATCGCCCGGTGATGATGTGGACTCACCTCATCAAAGCCCGTCAAAAGGCTGGTCCACAAATAAAAATATACAAACAAACCCTAGAAACCTAGGACACCCCATTAGCATCCTAGGGCGGACTTGAGCTCTATTAGCGCCTACATAACCTACTAGTATTACCTAGCAAGTGTCAAAGTCCATGTAGTTCGACTACCCTAGGATTCTCCTATTGTAATGAACTACATCATCTAAAAGTATTCAACTTTATTCAAGACTCTATTCTCGAGAGTTTTCGTACATTTGAAATTCTTTTGCAAAACAGTTCGATAATTAAAAGATTTCCAATGCGATCGGAATTTTAAAAGATAAAGCTTATCTTTTAGAAGCAAACCTCAATTTAAACTTCTTTCAAATTAATCATCATCCAGGGAATTTCATTCCAAAGTTATTTCTTTTTCAAAGAAATTATTTTCAATACAAATTCTTTTAAAAAACTCCCATTTCATGGGGAAACCATTTAATAAATCAATTATTTTCAATAAAAATCATTTTAAAAATTCCTCTCAAAGATAGACTCCTAAACTCATTAAAACACTTAAATTTGAATGCAATTACTACAACAAATGAAAGTCCTAGGGAAGGTCAAGTGACCTTCCTAATCCTAGGGTCTCTAACTAACCCTAAGTTAATCTAAAAGCCTAAAAACACTAATGCAATGCATGCTGGAATTTAAACAAATTAGGCAAATAAGCGTGAAATTAATTCTAACAATGCATGAAAAATTCTCCTAAATGCATACTAATTCAACTATGTGAACCTAGGCATATTTCTAAGTTCAATTTGACCTTGAAAATGATTTTTAGAATAATTTAAGACCACTTTTCAATTCTGAACAGATTCGAATGTGGACCTTAAGCCACTCAAAAAATCTTGAAAAGAAATAATAAAAGTCATGACGATGACCTAGTATGCATCCTACATGAATATACTATGAGACAATATAATGAAACGGGCATAAATGTGACCTAAAAATGATAATTAAGCCACTCAAAAGTGTGTATTCAAATTTGGACAGATTTGAATATCCACTTAGTACTTAAAAAGCATGTTCGTATCACGTGAATAACCACATAAAATACCTAATATGCATACTAATATAATATATGAATTTAATCTACAAGATGCACATGAAATCATGGCTTAAAAATGCTAATTAAGTCTCATGAAAGTTCATGTTTCAAATCTGGACAGATTCGAACCTTTACTTTGTGGAGGTTAATTAGCATGATTAATCCACTCAAAATAATAAATAAAATCCTAACATATAAGCTAACATGTTCGACTAAATTACTATGTAAAACAACATCAAAACTACACTAAGACATGCTTAAACAATTAACCTAAACACAAGGGAAGGATCTTACCTTCGCACGCTCCCTCGTACGCAATTCATATATTCAAACCATCAAATCCATGTCAAATGCTTAAATAATCATAAAAGCATGATAATAATGACTCAAAACATAATACATATCAAAAAGTATGCCTTAACACACTTATATAATTATTAATGTCATATGATTATCAAATGATCATCACAGGATCTCAACAATATGCAAATATATTAGTACTTACTCTAAGTATGCTCACACACATAAAATCATAACAAATAACTTACTTAGCCAAACTCATATACTCCTAAACATACAAATATGCTACTGTCCTATATTAAAAAAAGAAACACATACACATCCTATTCTAATATGCAAAACAATGCGTAAACCATAAAAACCTTTAATCCTAAACTATCATACATGATTTAAGGTTACATCTCACCCTAAATAATGCATATAAGAAGAGGGAACTAAGACATATATTCTATGAACGAACTAAACTACTCGAAAATACTCAATTCCTAACTATGTTATACAAAATCAGGTTTTGAACACAATGGGGTATGAATCCTTACCTTTCGTCTTATTCTTCCTTGCTCATAGCTATCTCTTTCAAGCTCCCAAGCTTTGGAATTTCATGGCTAGGGCTCCAAGTGCAGCTCCAAGGTGTAGCAGTCTCCCAAAATCAAAGTTCTCTTCTCTTGAAGACTCTATCAAAGTGTATTTATAGAGCTAGGGTAAAAAAAACCATTGAATGGTTGAGATTAATCCATCTAAAATCATCCTAGGGCTAAGGATCAATCTCCTTAGAGTCCTCAAGCTGAATTATGCTTGAAAAATCTTCAAAAAATCAAGCAAAGTCGAGTGAAATGGGTGAGAGAGTCCCAAATTTTGAAAACCCAAAAAATCAGGACGACCATCCTAGTGGTTGTCCAAGCCTGGACGGCTAGCCTGTTAGTAGTATGCCCTAATAGCTAATCTCATTGGTGTAATTTAGGATATAAACCTGATTCATGTATTATTATTATTATTATTCATTAATAATATGGGCTTTTGATTATCATATATTTTACTGTTATTATATTCATGATAAGTCCTTAGAAAGAATGTCAATATAAGAACTCAAGAGTTGAGATAAGGAGACTTATATTGTTAACGACTTCTTTCATGGATATTCCTAGTCATAGGATTATTTATTGGGCATTAATAATCCGGATAGACTAGCACAGGTTATGTCTGCTCAATATAGAGAATGATCAGTTTCAAGTAATTTGTGTAATGACACTAGGACAAACCTGTGGTTACTTGTTTGAGAACAAGTACACTGAATGTGATCATTGATTGAGTTTGTTGAATGGAGTTTTACTTACATGTCAAACAACAACTCAGAGTTACAATGATGCAGTTACAATGATGCAAGTGATCCATAGACCTGAGGCACCAGAGATGTCCTTGTTAGGGATGTTAGGGTTTGATAGTATAATATACATATCCTAACCATGAAATTTGTGTATGTACTCATTGGCCCTAGTAGACATATCATGGGGACATATGAGTGTACAACAATGAATCTATCACTCTCAGTAAAGAGATGAAATGTCTTGTATTATTCTCAAAGATAGAATTCATAGAAGTCTTTGGCCAAAGTAGTTGGAAATAAGAAAAGTGTTTCTTAAGTATCCCAAGATTGAATTGATATTTTGAGAATCACATACAAGATGTTAAAATTAGAGTTTTGACATATTATCCAATACCAAACTAATTTAACTGAGGCATTGTTTGATGGAAGGATTGAATTATATCTTAATTGTAACTGGAGGGTTCACTGTGTTATGATAAACCTTCACACAACCTAGGGTGTGTCTTGACATATTGCTAGATGTCACTCAGGACTAGTAGAGGCCAAAGAGAAATTCATTTCTCAAAGGGAAATTAGAAGAGTTCTAATTTGAACCTTAAATAAAAGTGGTTTTATTTGAAGGATAATTTATTTATCCTAATTCCTACTACTAGGTTGTTGTGAACCTAAGAGGTCTCACACATATAGGTGCAGACTTTATTTTAAAAGAAAAGAGAAAATAAAATTATAATTAAAAGTTAATTATAATTGATTAAAAATAATAAGAGTTATTATTAGCAATTAATATTCAAATAAGGAATTTTGGAATTAGGTTTTCAAAATTTGAAATTTGAATTAGTGGGACAAGGGAGCTAGCACTCCATGTTAAATAGAGAAGAGGGAGGGTCGGCC
>JAESVK010000494.1:310066-322997 GCA_017140935.1 Hamamelis virginiana | reverse complement strand
GGTTTTTATTCTGATGCTTCAACTTAGCTACAACTGAAGCTATTGATTTTCTTATGCTATGTTTTTGATTGGACAAAGTCCCCGTCTTCATTGCTCATCCACTGGGAGCTCTTGATCAGATGGATGGTTTTGGTTGACCAAATCATTGTTCGCGTGGCAATAAACCCACGTTTGAATGTAAATTTAAGCTTAAATTGTGTGGATCATTAAGCCCTCTTCCCTTTTCTTTTGGGGGTTTAGTACTTTGCTAATATTAGAAACTCCTGGTCATGTTTAGGTGTGGTATGTACGGGCAGTTCTACAAATATTCCTACTGGAACAACTCAAAATCAAAGCAGCAAAGAGGGTGGTGGTGCACAGTCGTGGTTCACTTCTTCACTGTGGGGCTTTGTGGAATCGATACCCACGACGCCTGCATCAGCATCAGAGAATATGAATCGAGCTTTCGTGCGAATGTCTAGCTTTGGTAGGGTGAGAATAAATGCCAGAAACACAAATGTTGCTGCAGGTAATGGTGCTGCAACCGTGAGAAGGGCAAGCAGAAATAGTAGATTCTTTTTCTTGTCAATTATTGGTGTGGTGTGTGCCCTTTTGTGGGTGTTGATGATAGGAACAAGTATGAGGGACTTGGGCAGATATATCTCCTTATAAGTATGTAAATGGGAAGTTTTGCTATTTTGTATCCTGGGACTCATTGCTGGGATCAATTGGAAGCTTAATATCTTGTGCTAATAAGATTGATACCGGGTGAGATAGTAGTTATACTAATTCTTGGTTTATAAGACTAAGATTGACATATCCGACTAAAAAAATTTCATTAAAATCTAATTAGGACTTGTTTGTTATTTACCTAGGAATTGAGGGTGCGAATTTTCCGAAAGTTCATTTGTTTGTATGATAAAGTTTGGGGGAATTCCTACAAACACTTCAATTCTAATGAAATAGAGGAATTTTAATTTCCTCATTGCTCATTCTTAATTTTATAAGATTATTAATATTATATTTAAAATTCATTCTTTTTTTCCCGGAAGTATATAATTTTAGATTTTAATTGGCAAAAAGTGATTAGTTTAAACTTAAAAAATGGTTAAACTTTTATGGGCGATTTAATCATTATCTAAAAATCAAGTAATTTGGTCAAATTATTTGATTTTTTTTTTGCTTAAAATAGTTTAAAATGACAAAAAGATAATATGATTTTTGAATAATAAAATCTATTTTTAATACAATTAAATACTACAAATAAGAATTTTTTATTATGAATTTTGAGATTATTCAAACGAGAATAATTTTAATTTTTAAGATTTTAGGAGTTTTAATTCCTAAAAATTTATAATTCTCGAAAATTAACAAATGCACAGCAACAATAATTACCGCCATGGCGCCACCACTCTTATTATAGTCGTAGCCCTCACCATCACAACATAGGTACAATGTACATTTGCATAAGTGTTCTACATAGGGCCAAATGCAAAATAAATTTTCAAAAACCCACCATTGTATTAGATACACTTCTTATAAATTTGATATTTGCCAAAAATTACAATGATCCAACAATAGAATTTTGAAAAAAATTGACTTGGAAAAAATAGTAATATTTTGAAGAACAAAAATGTAACAAATTTTCATAGTAAGATCATTGAGATTTTTGGTGAACATAAAATTTACAAATATATCTAATCCAACGGTCGATTATTCAAGATATGTTTTGCAAATGGCCTTACACAACTTTACATAAAGTGCATCTTATAATAAACTCCCCATATGTAGATATATTGCTAGCTATCCCAACACTTTTGATTCGCAAACTCCAAGAATCTACCCTGCCTACTGCCTACTGCCTACTGCCTACATTATGCCAATCAATTCAATTCCACCTGTTAAAATCTATAAGTAGCTCCCCATCCCATGCCTTCACCCAAGCATTACAAATTTTTCAACAGAACATTATATTTGGGTGTTAAAAGCAGCTAGTAGTAAAATGTGAACAGCGATACTCCTCCATCCAATGCTTCCAAATCATAATCCCACCTCCTAAAATCAAATGAACAATCAATACAACCAAATCACCGACAAATATACACATTTCCACAAAATTATTCTGTGTGCCGGTTTTATATAACCTCCTAGACACATCACTATGATTCACACATGATTGGTGTTATGTGTCTAGGAAGTTATATATAATCAGCAGATTGAATAACTTCTACATTTCCACAATTTATGATTCGCATCATGACATCACACTATTCATGATCCAGGACTCACCACATTCCGCACCATAAACTGTGAATACAGCCAGACAGATAAACATTGTAAACCTTTAATTTCAATCTTCCTTCAAATGAACTGTCAACTAATAGCAATATGACAAAAACAAATAAACTGAAAAAGCAGAAACTGAATTCTATAAAATATGAGCAAAATCAAGCCAAACCCTACAAGAAAATTCTTCACACAACTTGTATAGTATTGGCATTTTCAGGAGAGAGAAATGGAGGGGGACAGGAGGGGAAAAAAAATCTGTAACTTGTACTAATGAATAAAAATAATAGAAGTACTTCCTTTTTAATCCTGTGAGTCAGAAGCAGCTTGTTTCAAACATGACCTCATGATCTTTCCAAGCTTTGAGCAAGCATCGAGGCAAAGCTGCATTGCCTGTTTGAATAAAAAAAAAAAAAATACAAACTTCCGTAAGCCTGACTGAAACTAATCCATAATTATATTAAAGCAGTGTCCTCTTGGACTAGCACATTTTTCATGCCCCAAAATATTCTTGACTATGATCTATGTACACATAAATAAGTTCAATGGGCATACAAGTAATTGTGCGAGAGCTCCTCAAGACTATAGACAACTTCAAATGAAAAAATAATTGGGCCCAAAGACCGTAGGGATGATCTTCCAATCACCCAACCCACAATGCACAGAACAGTGCATACACTATGCTGCGTAGTACATTCTCTTAAGCATGACATATAATTCCAAAAGTATAAAAAGAGCTTGACAGACCAACATAAAATGAAGAGATTATGCCATGAATTGCATACCTCATGTATCTTTGGGGTTGACCATTCTCCTGTAATACTCAGCTGAGTGACTTCATTACGAGAAGGCATACAAGCAATCATCAGGCCTCCATCTTGATAGCTTTCCTCTTCGAAAACAGGATCAATGACAAGGCTCGTACCAAGACAAGACTAGGCACCAAAAATGAAAACCATAAAAGTGTGAGAGTTTAACAAAAGAAACAAATGGGAACAGGAAGTTTTTTAAAGTTAAAAGTCATTAAAGTAGTTAAATTAATCTTTAGCTCTCGACGTGTGAAGTTTATAGGCCAGTCTTGGACTTAAAATAACGACAACCAACCAAACTGTTACAATGACTTTTGGTCAAAATACACCTTTTTGCTTGGGTAATGATGTCATCAGGTTGTTGAAAGTTACAACCTATAACAATTAACCAAGTCATGTGTCCAAGAATCAAAGATCAAATGGGACATTGAATGAAAAACAGTATGTCGTTATATAATTGAAGGAGTTGTTCTCAAATCACTTGTGTTGGGGACCTAAGAGCATTTCTATAAACAAAATGAACAAATATTAAGATGCAAATGAGATGAAGGCAGCAAAAGAGTAGTCAGCCCGGGAGGATGAAAGAAATAATGAAATTAAAATACTAAACTTAGCAATCAACTCAATATGTATGTAATAATAAAAGAAAATGCTGAGATAGTCACATACACGTATAAGCTTGGCATAATATTAATTGCAAATTTGAAAGATAAATCAGATATCTTTCTTTCTTGAGTGTTCAAAATGATTTCTGATTATTACTTAAAACATCGTCTACTTGACTAAACAGGATCTTCACACCTGGTCACAGAGCAGATAAAGTATAGCATGAAAATACAAACATACAGAAACTAATATACAACATTAATATTGTTTCCCATTTCTCAATCAATAACATTCACATTTGAGCATTCCAAACTTGTTATAATTGTTTTAAACAAATTCCTATTTAAATAAAAAGTTTTTGCAATGTCAACCAGGATACTTCTAGTAGAAGATTATCTTCACAACAAATTAAATATTACGACAAATGATGAATGCATAGTGCAATTGGAGTTGTTGATTGTGTTGCTTTTTTGCAAATAGAAAGATGACATGGAAAGAAATATATGTCTGTGCATTTGTGCATACCACAGAAACTGAGGCAACCAGGTCATACATCATGATTCCTGCATCTGCTAGGGCAAGACTAGCACACGATATCACAACAGGGAGATCACCTACAATCATATAGTATGAAGTTCATCAACATTCATAACAAGATTAATGACCAACTATCAAACATCTTACGGAAAGCTCAAGATCAATTCCATTTACAGTAAATTTGTCTTCCATTCAATAAAGGATCAAGGCACTATAGAGTAAACACGGTAATAAAAATATGAAGATTGAACCAATTAAAGACAAAATCTAAAAAGGTCCACTGTGGTGCCAAAAGAAAATGGTTACAGTGGTATGAAATTAAAAGTCGTTTTAAGAAATACTTGGAACTGAAATGAGACTATTTCCTTTCATTTTGATTAAAAAAAAATCTGCTGGGAGGGATACTATTATAACAAGTACAAGTTAACAAGCTACAAGAAACTGAACATGACTTTTAGTACATCCTTGCATCACCAAATAAATAAGAGGAGGGGGTGGGGTTGGGGGAGTCTAGGTTGACTCAATATACTTTAAAGAGAGTGAGTGTGAGACAGGGAGAAATACTTCTCCATATTGTGGTTGCAAATTATAACAATCTGAACTAATGCAACTATATGAAGGAGAAACAATTTCAAATGATGAAGCAAAAACAAAAAAACTTGAATGAAAAAGAGGAGGGGGTAAACATGCAAAAATAACATTAAGATTTTCTCGACTTGAATTTCAATTTTCCTTGTGTATTTTTTTCTTGTAAGAAAGCCAAACTTCCAAGAATATAAAATAAAGATTAAAGACACAATTATAGATAATAGTAAAAGTGAACTTGTAGACTTACTGCCACCAGATTCCAACACCAATGCAAAAACATCAACAGTTGTCTTGGGGAAAGACTCCAATATTATGGCTCCCTCCAAAGCTTTATGAAGCATTGATGAAAACTCTTTGTGGTCTGATCCCTGAAAGAGAAAATTCTTAGAATATTAAAAATGGCATCTTAGAGCAAAAATAAAATAAAAAAGGATTATAAAATCTATATAGGGGGTTATCCCATATACCTGTCCACGAACTGGGGTGGCAAAGGTTGTATAGCTTACATTACAATTTAGCCGCCCTATATCACTATACATCATTGCTTTCTTACTTTCTCTTGGTCCAAATCTGAACCAAACAAGACCAAATAAAAATTTGTACTGCATGAGGTAATAGTATAAGGGTTCACTTGCTAACGGTGAATCATATGAAAGAAAGTCAAACAATATGCCATGAAGACAATAATATAAGCATAAAACAAGAAAAAAGGAAAGAAACTAAAATCGCATTAAGCTTCACAGAATAGAAATCCCTATACTATGCATCTCATCAAGTACATCAGCAGTTGTCAGTGTACATGCAAAGGAAGTAGTTGTGGCATGCCCTCTCAATTTTGAAAACAGTTTCTGGAAAATTGGTTTCCTACCTAAAACTAAGTCTGTTCGCAACTATAGTGTTAGCCAAGGGCGCTGGCAAGTAAAAGCAGTTGTAAGGGAAAATCCAAGGAAAAATTTAAATAAATAAATAAATAACTATAATTTGATTTCATCGCCACTGGGAATGTAAAAACACATGAAAAGCAATGTGGGAAGATTAGGGGATCCCAAGATAGGTTAGTTGGTTTGATAGATTAGAGAGGCAAAGTCATATATGAAAAGGTAACAAACAATGAAAATGATTTTGCATTTACCAGGATAATAACTCAACTCAACATAACATTGCCTTAACAAAAACTACTTGGGGTCAGCTGAATGAATCCCAAATCATTCTAGTAGTATGACTACAAGTATTGTCCATGACCTGTTCAAAACTCAATGCAAACTTTGGATTTTCATTATTTCATGATTAATTTCTGCATCTTAACATATGCGTATCACTGAGTTTGTTTCCTAAGAGAATGTTACAGAAGAATGTATCCAAGTAAAAAAAAATATGCACTTCGCTGAACAATTTCTAAAAACAGTAATATTAAGAAATACAAATCAAAGCTGCTAAACAACACTATTAACGTATGGTTAAAAACTATCTCAACTAGGGCATAGATTCATTCTACATGGTTTAAGAAAGAGAAAATCCAAAATCGGATAAAAAAAAGAACAAAGAAAAACAAGACTTCTAATAATGCAAAAGATATACTCACACGGACACAATGACTTTGGTTTTCCCAAACTCAACATAAGCAGACCCTGCCGCAGCGTTCACTGCGCCAGTCCTCAAAACTGCAAAAATTAAGAAGTGAAAAAAATGGTCCAACTTGTGTTCTCTACATCAAAGTCCAAAAATATATTGGAAAAAAGAGAAAATTTAAGAAAGCATGATAGAATAAGGTACGAAAACATGCAAAAATATATTCTGAACATAATGAATCTTAAACTTCATTTTATTAAGTTTTAAGTGAGATGACGTCTTAACACAGGCATTAAAAGTTTAATCAAAAGTCTTGATAAGGTCCCCATGAGAGAGAAAATGAATAAGAGAAACAATACATGTGCTTCTATCCTCTTGATTTTACAAAGCTACACTGAAAATAAAGAAAATGCCTCAATACACAAGTCCATTCCTCTAGTCAAAACATGACCAAAAAAACCAAAACACTTTTAGAAACCAAAAATGAAAAAACAAGGAAATGCATTCTAAAAAAATGCTGGACCTGTTCATTCTGTACTCCAAAAACAATTTCTCTTCTCTGAGTCAAGAAAACTACGTTTTGAATACATTTTTAAGAATTCTTTTCCAAACAACTTTTCTATTCTCGATTACCGTTTTCTCTTTTGTTCAAGAAAAATGAAACCATTAAACTAATGTAAATGGCATGTTCCCAACAATCAAGTTGTTTTTTGCAATCGCACTTTCAAAAACTGTTTTTTGAGAATAAAACCAAACATGTCCAATATGCCAAACAGATATGTATAGCTTAGGACATTCAAAATTTGCAAACAATCAATCATAATCCTAAAGAAAAAGACAACTTCTCATAATATTAGAACTGTCAGAAGCCAAAACACACTCATGCATGTGTTAATATCCCCTTGATTATAAAAATTTACACCAAATACATTTTTTTCCCGTAAAATAATAATAATAATAATAATTATAAAAAAAACAAAAAAAAAAAGAAGATGCAAAGCTAGAAAATGTAATTGAGACATAATTGATTGAACAATGGCAGTCTTCAAAGTCCCTGATAAGAAAAGGACCAATAAAAGAATTTCAACAAAAAAAAAATTCATAAAATAGGTGTCAATAATGTGATCAACCAATCTATTTAGTACCCATCAAAATCATATACTATCTACCAAAAATTTACGGAAAAAAGAAGAAAAAAAACTTTCACAACAATGATTGCAAAGGAACAACAAAAAACAAAATCAACAATAGAACATATATATTATATGAGAGAGAGAGAGAGAGAGAGAGAGAGAGATTGATGAAGATAGAAAATTTGAGGAATGAATGAAGGGTATGCTTACAGGCAGGCCTGCAGTCGGAGAAGCCACGGCCATCAGGGCGGATCCAATCGAGGTCCTCGCCCTTGAAAATGGGCACTTTGGTTTTCTGGGTCGGTGACGGCGAGTATGTCGTTGGAGCCTTACCTTCCATTCTATTTGCCTCCTCCTTCTCCTTCTCTTTTGCGAGCTCTGTAGTACTCGAGTTGCTTTGTTCTTTGCACTGGTTTGATTTGTTTCTGGCTAGGCTGCTAATATGCGCCGGGTGCAAAAAGGCAACAAATAGAAACAGCACACCCTAATTAGCTCCACTATAACTTATTAACTAATAAGTTTGAGAATCAATAAGTTTTTTCCAACAAAACCACCTATTTTTTTCCAAAGAATCAAGAGGTCTCACGACTACTACATGCCTGGACTGTTTTTTCCTTTTACCCATTATTAAGTCCCAAAAAATACCGTGTATTTTTTTTGGCCAGAAGCTATAATACCATGTATAGTTTCAATTTGTCTTGCTTTATTTTCTACAGCCATTTGATTTGATCTACAAAATGCTTCAGATGATTGTCAGAAGTCAGAAAAGGGTGCAACTCAGTTGGATTTAGGTCAGTTTGGCCTTAATTCAAAACCAAATCATGGATTACATCAAACCATCCTCACCCAACCATGCAAACTTTGGCTTGGTACAAGTAGTGTTTTTTTTTTTTTTTTTTCTTATTCCAAACGATACAAATCTACCCAACCCAAAACCCCAATAATACTAACAAATGACTTTCTTTCAAGCTATCATTTAATCATCAAAATCTTGCCATTCCCATTTTCTGTAGTACGCATGCAATAGACCAACTTGGTAGGAGTTTACAATCTATAGTATACATTTGCAGTCTCAACACTTTCTTTCAAGCTACCATTCAATCAACAAATGCTGAATTAAATTATTTTAAAAAATTAATAAATGATAGGGAACAAAAAAGCCCTAAATTTGATGGCTGGGAAATGATTAATAAATGAAAGGGAAAAAAAAAGCCCTAAATCTTTTAGGGCAGAGAGAGTTATGAAATCTGGAAAGTTAGGGCAGCATTGTGGTGTCAGAACTCATGCGATTCAGTTGAAGAACAGAGGTCTGATTCTTACCTGGAGAGCTTCAGCGGTTCAACAATGGAGTTTGGGTTCGAATGGAGCTTCAGCAGTTCAACAATGGAGCTAGTTTGGGTTCGAATGGAGCTTGAGCGGTTCAACCATGGAGCTTCAATGGAGGTTTTCTGGTGTCGAATGGCTGAATCGCGGGTTCGAATGGCTCTCCTCTGTTCTCCTCTGTTCTTCTTCGTTTTCAGTCACTCTCCACAACCAATTGAACCGGGTGTCTCCTTCTCCCTTCTCCTTCTCTTCTTTGGAGACGAACTACTGTGGGAAGAGCCTGTGGGAAGAGCTTCAATGGTGCGCTTGTGGGTTTAGGGAGAATGGTGCGTGGTTTTCCCTTCATACTTTTGCAGATGCCCTTTCAGCATTTGAAGCTCACGATTGGACCGGGTTTTCATTCCTTGGCTGCTGACCATTGATATTCATTTAATCAATCGAATGGCCAATTTCGCACGTCCGCACCTAGTGTTAGACACGCACGTCCGTCTAAGAGACCCACTGTATATATATATATATATATAATATTCAAATTCTAAAATTTGGGAATGCTAGAGTGCCAAAATGGAAATTCCTCTCATATTTAGTACCATTGTATTCCAATGGTCTTTAAATTTGATAAAAATTTGTCGTGGACTATTTGGGAGGAGATGGCCATTGCCAAAATAATTTCCAGTTGTAGGAGTCATTGATGTCATTGCCAAATTTGAGAGCCATGGATGGCAGCCTATTGAAGTAGCTTTGTTTGTCATGGTTCCCAAATTTGACAATGGCAGCTCCAAATAGGAGTCCATTGAAGATGCTTTCACACTAAATTATCCAATGTAGTTGCTTCTCAAATGGATGGTTACGAACTCCAATATATTTCTCTTCCCCCCTCCCCCTCCCTTTGTGATTTTTCTTTTTTGTTGCAGGGCCAGCTTTATCTCATCATTTCTTACTATCGCAAAAAAGCCCTACCTAGCTAGCCTCTTCTAATTTAATGTTAGTCTAATATATTTTTATTTTTGCTTCATATATACTGGTAACATGGGGGTTTTCTTGTGTTAATTTATATATATATTTTTTAAAAATATTTGTTTTAAAATATTGCTTACTGAATATATATTGAGATGATTTTTTTTTTTTTTAATTTAAATTTCTGTGGTTGCACTGAGGTGATGAGGAAATATTACCTTTTTTTTTTTGTTATTTGTTATAATTTCTGTGGTTACTATGAATTTTGATAAAAATTTCTGTTACCAATAGATTTGATAACAAATTATTGATCATATTTTAGCAAATCAAGGCCATCTTTTTAGAATATAAGTATGAGAATGCAGTAGGCATAGTTGGTATGGAAATAAGCATCCAGTTGGTATCATGTCTTTCATTCATTTGATAATTTAAATGTTCTTTCGACAGTCTATAATTTTGTTGTGTGTACTATAATTCTTGGACGAGGAATTTCAAAAAGGAATTTGTGGTAAAAGAAGAATTTCAAGTTCTGTGTAAACAAATTCTCTGTTTGGCAAAACTAAAATGGATTTTAGTAATTCCATGACGAATTTGAACTCGAGATTTAAGGCCCCAAAATCCTAAATATAAATACAATGTAAAAGATATCTTTTGGCAAATCCCTTTATGGGGAGGGATTTCAAAACCATTCACAATCACCCATCTTTTACTATTCGCGTGAATTTTTTTTTTTTTTTAAAAAAAGAAAATACAGTTATTTCAATTTTGATATTCTTTTTGCAAAGTCGCGTGAGTCTTCTCTGGTGCTGTGAACCTGTATTTTCTCTCTCTAAAACTCACTCTCCCTTTTTCTATCCTTATATAGTTATCACAACCGGACTGGTTCAACCACCGGGTCACTGATCGGACCGGTGATATAATTAAATAATTAAAAAATATATATATTAATGATAAAAAAAAAAAATTAAGCTAACACATCATAACACTCTTCTAGTCTAATACTATTCATTTTTAACTTTTAAATATGTATTTTTAATAAATATAATATACAAAATTACAGATAACAATTAATAAAATTATAGATTCATTTCAAATTAAGTGCACAATAATCAATCAAATTATAAATATGCAGTAAGGTGGACTGGCAAATTAACAATATAAGAGAATATCAGAACTTAGTACTCAAAATAATAGAGCCAAATCCTGCTTCTGTGAAGTGGGTCCACATTAAGTAAATTTAACATGTCTATCATCCACGAAAAATACATTTAGTTGGTGGGTATTAACCATGGCAAATAGTTTAAGTTCCAATACCCCAGTAGTTTTGAAAGAAGAAAACTAAACACAATGTCTCTTTCTACTTTCTTTTTGTTTTTCCCTTTTTTAGAGATAAGAAATCACCACTAAAATGTTTACCTATCAACAAAATTTAAAGCACAATTACACAGTATTTCATTTTAATTTTAATTGATGTCTATATATAAACATAATGTAATTTTGATGAGAAATTGATGATGGAATGGCCTTGTTTGATAATGCATTAGAAAGGGATTATGTATTTATGTGTGTTGGACTGGGATCATTGTTAGGTGTGGACAAAATGGAAGAGCAGCAGAGGCTATTAGGTTCTTCCAAGAGATGATACAATCAGGGATGAAGCCAAATGAAATCACTTTTCTTAGTGTTCTTTCTGCCTGTAGACATGCTAGTTTGGTTCAGGAAGCATGGACCATTTTTGAGTCCGTGAAAACTGAACATGGACTGGAATTAAAGCCCTTACCTGGTAAGTGCTGGCTGCTACAATGGAGAAGAAGGCGTGACTGCGTGAGGAAGAACCAAGTCTAAGAGTGAGAGGGGAAGAGCCGAGATGGCGTGACTGCGCGACGTCGTGACTGCGTGAGGGAGGCAGGGAGCTAAGGAACCATGGAAGGGGTCTGAATTTCTGCGTGAGGAAGAACCTTAGGGCTTTTTGCCTATTTGGATGCATTTGTGATGAATAGACAATAATAGCTTTCAAATTATAAGTGAATGTGTCTTACAAAATTGGGAAATTGGTCTCAATTTTTTAAAACAATTAAAAAACCGTTCAGTTCACATAAAACCGTCTGGGTCGAACGGTTCGCCAAAACCTGTCCGGGTTGACCGGTTTTCTGTATTATTATTTTTTATTATGTTTTTTTTTTTTATCTACACGGTCCAATTAACAACCTAGTTCGGTTCTATGGTCGGTTCACTGGTCCGACCGGCCGGACCGGTCCAATTCTGATAACTATATTTATATAAGAGATTTTCTCTCTCTAAGACCTAAAGACACATCAAGTATGGGATTCTAAAACAATCCCCCTTTCAAATTTCATATCCAAACACAGCCTGATGAAATTTCAAAATTCCATTTCACAATTTCAATTTTCAAAAGTTTATCCAAACAAAAAATTGTAATCCCATTATTTATAAATAATGAATTTTGAAATCCCTTCATTTAAACTTTCAATTTTTTTTTTTTTTAATTCCACATCCCAACACATCCTTAGAGAAATTTCCAAGCCTCTTCGATTTAGGGTTTGAAATCTCTTAAAAAAATTTCCGAGCCTTTTAAATTAGGGATTGGAATCTCTTAAACCTCTTCCATTTTTTAAAACTCACAGGATATTTTAAGCAAGATTTGGAATTCCTATCTCAATTCCAAATCCAGTGTCTGAATGATTTAATACTGAATTCACAATAATCATGAACAATGTAAATGAAACATTTGTTATATCTCTACCATGAATCGTTCTTCATATTACTTTTGATCATATCCCATATTATTCAAAGTATAAGTTCCACTCTCAAGCAAAATGTGAGTAATACTATCTTAGCAAGGCTAAAAGTTGTGAGTTATGATATCAAGTATTAACTACGGAAAAAAAAAAAAAATCAAAATCAAAATCAAAATCCCAAACAAAGCACTAAATAATCCAAGAAGCATAATCAAATCCATATATGTTGTTTCTCAAAGTACAACCCAAATACACCCAAAAACATAAACAAAACAACTAAAGATTAAATTTATTGTAAAAGTAAGAAGAATAGAATAGAAGAGATAGGAGAAGAAAATGTGTCTTGCATATGTCTTATTCAAGGGGCCTAAGTCCTCCTTTTATA
>JAESVK010000494.1:236272-300066 GCA_017140935.1 Hamamelis virginiana | reverse complement strand
TTACATAGGTAGAAGATGGGTGGTCATCCACCAAATTTACAATAAAATTTTCTTTTTCTTTTTTCTAGTTTTCTCGGCACCCAAAGGGTAAAAGTTGCGAGTTATCATACAAAGTGTTAACTGAACAAAAAAAAAAAAAAAATTAAAATCCCAAGCAAAGCACCAAATTTTCCAAGAAGCATAATTAAGTCCATATATATCGTTTCTCAAAGTAGAACCCAAATACATAAATAAAACAACTAAAGATTCTTTTTTTTTTTCTTTTGTCTAGTTTTCTCGGCACCAAAACAGAGAATAAAACCAATGCCATAGCTAACTACTTGGAAATCAATGATTCTCTCAAGTGAAAAAAAAAAAACAACCCAAGTCAGAACTTATACATATTCTCAGAACATAAATCACCTCAAGAACAGATGTGTGTGTGTGTGAGAGAGAGAGAGGGATACCTGCCCTCAAATGGTTGTGAAGATGACAAATGATGGAAGCTTCCTCTTGTGAGTTTTTCCCAAAGTGGAGAACAGAGTATGTATTTTGGGGCTAGGTCTTTGTATCGGGATGAGAAGGAGTTTTTTAGCAAATGTAAGGTTTGAACAAAACTTTTTGACGAAAATAGAGTTGATTCAAATAATTTTACAAAACTGATTGTAGCCACTGCTGCGGCTTTAAGATTTCTATTTCTATTTATTAAGAAACCGCAATAGTGGCTTCAAAAAAATCTTTTTGTTTTTTAATTTTTTATTTATTTATTTTTTTGATAATTTCATATTTCACAGTTTTTTACATTAAGTTTTCTCATAAATCAATCGTTGGATCACTATGATTTTTGGCAGGCATGACATACATGATTGGTGTATCTAATCCAACGGTCAGTATTCTAAAATTTGCACCGCAAGTGGCTCTACAAGAGAGCACCTGATGCAAGAAGCATCGAGTGCACCTTATGTTGGCCCAAAATATACTCTAGAGGGGGGTGAATAGCATATTGGCAATTTAAAAACTAATTTAAAAATGGGATAGAGTGTTTTTGAAAACTCAAACTTTTAATAACTAGAATGCAAGATTAAATCTCAACTCAGCAAAATATAAAGCAAGTAAATAAATTTAAATGCAAGAGATATAGTTAGAGAAATTCAAACACAAGGATTTTAACGTGGTTCGGTCTCCGCCTACGTCCACGCCTCAAGATCTCCGTCTCAAGGATTAATCCACTATCAATCTCACTTCCGGTGGAGATTCAAACCTTTACACAGCCTTCTTTCACAGTGGAAGACTCTCACCAAACAAGGTTTATACAAAACCTTAAACTCACAAGAAATACAAGTGAATATGGATGACCACCAATATGATTCTCAACAACACTGAGAATACATCAAATACGCTCTCAATAATATCTCTCAAAGATTTAAACTAATTTGCTCATAGAGAGAAATACAGGAATTGAATCACTCAAGAATGATGAACACTTGTAAGCTGCAATAGTGTATATGATTGTGTGTAGAATTAAGCTTCATGACAAGTGTATTTATAGCCTTAGAAATCAGCTATACGTTGGAGCGTCTAGGAGGAGCGTCTTGGCAATCTGCAGATTCAAACTGGTTTGAAAAATGCAACAAATCCGTTTGGAGGTGCAGCCATGTTTGAATCAGCATTCACAATGTCAAATGTTGCAGCAGCAGCTTTGACAATTACTCCAACAGCAACTTGCCACTATTCCTGCAGAACACTTATTTACTTTCAATTACTTTTACTTTCATTTACTTAAGTTTACAATGTAAATAAGGAAGTACCCCCCATTTGGATTCAATGGAAAATACTAGAAAATCAAATTCCCAATAAATCAAAATGTAGAAAATCAATTTTAGTACAAAAAATAATTTTCGTGAACAGTGTCAAAAATTGATCTATCGAGTAAGGTATTATATACCACGTATAAAAGCTACCTCAAGGCTGTACTCAGTTAATGAGTATATAGGGATCAATTACCGCCAAAAATTATTTTGAAAAACTCAATATATCAAAAATTCATTTTTCATACTTAGCCAAATTTTTCATAGGGAAAAACAGTTTTCTGGGAATAGTAACATCTTCAATACTTGAGCCTCCAATTCATGGATTTTGTTGTCCATTTGTTTGCTCCAGTATATCTTGAAAATCTGTCTTACAAATTTAACATTTAAGCACAAGATATTTGGATAACGCAGCAGCAAATGTTTGTTATCATTAAAACCATATAACATATGCTGGATTGGAATCATTTAGGCTAACACCTTATATTAGCACTTCTGATAAGTCATAAAGTGATATTTATAAAAAATCAATTGTTAGATCACTGTAATTTATTGCAAACATGAAATTGATAAGAAATATATTTAATTTAATGGTCGATTTTTCAAAATTTGTTCTCCATTCAAATCTAGGCAAGCTACCTTACAAATTGAATACAAAATAAATTTTGAAAAATTGATCGTTGAATTAAATATATTTCTTATCAATTTCATGTTTACAAAAAATTACAGTGATCCAACGATTGATTTTTTTATAAATATCACTTTATGACTTATCAGAAGTGCTAATATAAGGTGCACTCGATGCTTTTTGCATCAAGTGTTCTCTTGTAAAGCCACTTGCAGCGCAAATTTTAAAAAGCTAACTGTTGGATTAGATACCCCAATCATGTATGTCATGCCTGTCAAAAATCACAGTGATCCAACGGTTGATTTCTGAGAAAACTGAATGTAAAAAACTGTGAAATGTGAAATTATCAAATAAAAATTAAAAATATTAAAAAAAAAAAAGATTTTTTTGAAGCCGCTGTTGCGGTTTCTTAATAAATAGAAATCTTAAAGCCGCAACAGCGGCTACACTCAGTTTTGTAAAATTGTTTGAATCAACTCTATTTTGGTCAAAAAGTTTTTTTCAAACCATACATTTGCAAAAAAACTCGATGAGAAGACCCCTCAATTGGGATGGCAACGGGCAACGGGGCGGGTCGGGTTTTTCATTTTCTATTCTGATTATAAAACTACTCCACATTCCCATACTCCGATGGGGTATGTAATTATATGAAAAATTATCCAAAAATCCTTGAGTTTGGAGCTCTATACCGTAAAGTCCAATTTTATACCATGAGGTCCACAAGATTTTTAAATTCTTTTTCATACTTGTTATACTAAAAACTAAAAAATAAGGGACTTATGGGTATGTCACCCTAATTCTATCCACGTCCCCGCTCCCGTTCTGCCATTTCAATAACAAATTCAAAATATTATATAATAAATATTTTTTCAAGAGAGTTCGAACACATTACCTCCACTCAAAAACTTTTATTTCAAGAGTCTAAACCACTAAATTGCATGTTGATTATAATATACTTTTAAAATAAATAATTTTTCAACGACTCTTGATTGTAATATAGTTTTAACATAAATAATCTTCCAATGATTCCCTCAAATGGATGAAATATTCCGCTTATATACATTATACATGCCCAAAATCACATTGATCCAATGACTAATTTTTCAAAACAAGAATTATGAATTATAAAAATTGTAATAATTTTCAATAGTTTTTTGTAGTTCATCTCAAACATATGATTTTTTTTTTTTAAATTAATCATTTGATCAATGTGATTTTTTGTATATATGATGTGTCATGTGTACATACATATAATTTAATCCAATCGTTAGTTTATCAAAATACCTATTCCATATTGGTTTTACAAACCATATGCCAAATTATGGATAAGGTGATGTGTGTAAGACCAATTGTAGAAAAGATTTTGAAAAATTGACCGTTGGATTAAATACAATTGTTATGAATTTCATGTTCGCAAAAATCATAGTGATCTAACAATTATTTTACAACAAATGTCCATGAAAAATTATAATATTTTAATTCTTTAAAATGTCACAATTTTTATCCAGATAGTTTTTTCTAAAAAAATAACCGTTGGATCGTTTATATTTTTGGCGAGTATGTAATTTATAAAAAGTGCATCTAATCCAACAATTAGTTTTTCAAAATTTATTTTGTACTTTCCTCTACAGACTGTAGACTATAGAGGTCACCTTACACATAGACAACATAATTGTGTAAAGTGCTACTTCTAACAACATCATTCCCGTCATCGATCATGAATAGAGATAGAGTTTGAATAATTGAATAGAAATAGAGAATTAACCAACTAAACACAATAAGGGAGACTTGACTTATTATATAGGAAATATATAAGAATGGTTAGAAAATGTTAGATTGTTAGTGAGATTACTGAGATGGGAGAAAATCAATTAACCAATATATTAAAAAAATAGTTAAAAATGTTAAAATTGATGGGAGGGACATAAAAGTTGGGAGGTCATTAATAATTTAAATTCTATATTATATATAATAGAATATATAAAATATAATTTATGAATCATATAAAATTATATGTTTTAAATATAGAAATCCCCACGGGGCAGGGATAAATAGGCGAGACGGAGCATTGTAAACCCATCCTCGCCCCGTACCCCAGCGAAGCAAATATTTTTCCTCGCCCGTACCCTAAAAAATTCAAAAATATTGGGGTAGGTCCCCGCGGGGATGGGGCAAATTGCCATCCTTACCATTAATTCCTTTGTATGTTATTACAAGGGGTGCGGTTATTGCAACCCCAATCATCTCTTTCCATACCCCATGCTTTTCAATACCCAAAATAGCCATGAGCAATTTTACTATTTAGAACATAATAATTTTAAAAATATCAGATAGATTCATGGGGAGTTTCTCTTTACACAAAAAAAAATAAATAAAAAAATAAAAAAATAATCGTATTTTTAAAACCTTACTACTTTCCTCTCTCATTTTCTTTTTCTCCTACTCATCTTCTATCTTCGCTCTAACGCCTTCTCTTTCCCCATTTCATCTAATCTCATATAAACTAACACCATTGTGGTATTTGGATAAATATTTGGGTGCTTAAAATTTGTAGGATGTTAAAATGGAGTTCTAAGAGAGTCTGGGTAGAAGGAATGTGTGTTTTTGAAGTTTTTTTTTTTTTTTTTTTTTTAAAATTTCTGCATTTTTTGTGGTTCGCAGTACCAAACATATTGAAAATGTTCGATTGGCTTTCACCAAACATATTGAAAATGTTCAGTTGGCTTTCACCAAACATTTTTAATATATTTGGTGGATAACCACGGAGCGTTATGAAAATGTTCATCTACTTCCAACCGAATAGACTATTTTTTTTATTTTTTTTAATTGTTCGGTTGAAAGTGGATGAACATTTGCATAATGTTCGGTGGTTATCCACCAAACATACTTTCTATGTTCGGTGGATACTCCCACCGAACAGAGAAATAATGTTTAGTGGATAACCACCGAACATTGTCTTTCTATTTTTCTACTTCCAGTTGAATAATTCAAATAAAAATTCACCATTTTTGAATAATTTAACATAAAATTTTCTTTTAAACTGTTCAATTGAAAGTGGATGAACATTTTCATAATGTTCGATAGTTATCTACCAAACATTATCTCTCTGTTAGGTGGATGCATCCACAGAACATTTTGAAAATATTTGGTAAATAACCACCAAACAGAGCATTGGGGTGGGAAAATAAGTTGTCTTCAAATTAAAATGGGGTTGGGGGCATTTTAGAAATTTTGTGGGGTTTATTAATAAATTATGGGGTCTACAAAGCATTGGGGTTGTGGAAAGAGGAGATTGGGTTGCAATAACCGCACCCTATTACAAATCCGACCCCTCCCTCCAAAGAATTAGGGGACTCAAAATAAGTGCGCTTTTAATTCCTATGGAATTTTGACTTGAATTTACAAGTCATTTTCTATGGGCCTCCAATCACCGAAATTGGAATTAGAGAGCCCAGTTCCAAATCCAGGCCCAATTCCTCTTCTAACTTATGCTTCCAAACGGGCCCTTAAAGAAATTCTCAAGTTTTTAAAATTTTAGGATTGAAATCCCTTAGAAAATTTCCTAAGCCTCTTAGATATATTCATATAGGGGTTGAAATCCCAAGCTTTTTAGATTAGAATTAGAAATCCCTTAGGCTCCGTTTGATTGACGGGATTTATGGGAAAAAGAAAGGAAAAGGAAAATAACTTTATTTTTTATGAGTTTGGTTGTCAGGCAAAATGTAGGAAAGTTGAGGACTCCACCACTAACTCTTTTATACAGGAAAGCACTTTTCCAAAAAATCCATCATCCATTTTTTTTTTTTTGGAAAATGTATCATAGGAAAATTTTAGGCTTCTAATTTCTTGCACTTTTCTTGTAAAACAAACACTTGCAGGAAAAGCAAGTTGTAATGCTTTCCTTTTCCTTTACTTTCATTTTCCTTTCCTTTCCTTTCCTCCATTTCACTTTTTCATATTACTTTATTAACAACCTGTCGCTACCCCAAAATTCAGCTCGCACGTGGGCCTATCACCCCCTTTTTTGCGTTGCCGGGTTTAGCTACTGCTATTTCCCAGAAGGTAGGTTGCGTCGAAATGGTATTGTTGGTGCCATTTGAAATTGGTTTGATTTTATTTTATTTTATGGGGTATTTCTTTTTGGGTTTTCTTATTTTATTTTTTTATTATAAGATTTTACGGTGGAAATAAGTCATATAATTTAAATATACAATGCTAAAAAGTTTTGGACAATATGGGCCTATCAATGGTGTGGAAATTTTAGAAAAATAGCCACAAGCAATTTTGCTATGGAATTTGATATGCATAAACTAGACAGGTATGAGAATATGTACAAAAATTTTCAAAATGTTTGGACATATCTAGATAGGTCAGTCTGATCCTGAAAATCATATAAGCTTACAACATAATTTTTGCAAACAAACCTATCCATGGTGCGTGATTTTTAGAAAAATATCCAGAAGGAATTTTGATATGAAATTTGGTGTGCATAAACTAGACAAGTAAAGGAACATGCACAAAAAATTTCAAATGATTTGGATAAGTCTAGGTAAATCCATTTAGCCTTAAAGTTCATGCAATCTGCTGCAACAGAAATTTTCCTACACGAAAATGATTATTTTAAAAATTCCATTTGACAGCCAAATCATCTCAAATTGTAAAATAATTTGGTGACATTGTAGCTTGATGAGTCTAGAAGTTGTACCAAAAATAGTTTTTTAATATCACTTTTTATAATTATATACAATTTTTTTACGATAAATGGTTTAAGCTGTCACATTATCAATAACCTTTGTTATAAAAGGGGTAAAGCCAAAATTGTGACTTCTTTATCGAGCATGCCTTAATTTCAAAAGTGTAAAATTTCTCATTTAGAAATGTAAATTCACACTTAAAATAATTAAGGCCAATATATAGAGTCGCCACTAATCATTGGTTTAGAGACGTGATTAGTTGTCTTTTGGAATGATATTTTAACTTTCAGTTTAAAAATGCTTACTTATGTTGGCTTGTTAAAGTTAGAGATCACAGGTAAGGAGGTTCGATTGTGAATGGGGAAGGGTTTTACGCCACCCCACTACACGTACTCGTCAAGTTGACGATTATCTTGATTCCAAAAGTGTTCCGTTTAATCATTCCCTTAAATAAAAGAAATAATGTTGTTTAGTGAATGTATTTACATGGTCTCAGGAATTAAAATGAGTCAAATTCAATTAGGCTCATTGTAGTACAAATGATTAAAAATTAATAGAATACCCCAAAATGAGTATAATCACAGGTCATAAATTTTTTTGCAATAAATGAATAGACAAAGAATATGTGCAGGTCTAGTCTTTTGTAGACGGGCTAATTACAGACTATTAAATAGCCGAATTAGTCTTAGAACTACTAACATAAATTTAGTGTTAAAGATAAATTATCCACTGGTCTATTTCCATAACCGAGCCCTTAAGCCACTGGTATACTTCATAGCCGAGCTTTTAAAGAGTAATAAATAACATGACTGTAAATAAATAAAAAATTAATAAATGCAAGTCTAGTCTATTGTAGACGTGCTAATTACAGACTATTAAATAGCCGAATTAGTCTCGGAACTACTAACATAAATTTAGTGTTTAAAGATAAATTAACCACTGGTCTATTTCCATAACCGAGCCTTTAAGCCACTGGTGTATTTCATAACCAAACCTTTAAAGAGTAATAAATAAAATGACTGTAAAAAAAAAAAAAAACAATTAATGCAAGTCTGGTCTTTCGTAGACAGGCTAATTACAGACTATTAAATAACTGAATTAGTCTCAAAACTACCAACATAAATTTAATGTTTAAAGATAAATTAGCTACCGGTCTATTTCCATAACCGAGCCTTTAGGCCACTGGTATGTTTTATAGCCGAGCCTTTTAAAGAATAATAAATAAAAATGACCAGAAATACAAAAGTTAGGAGTTAGATGTTAGTAGTTAGGAGTTAAGAGTTAGTCGGGTTAGCTAAGAGTGACAAATGAACAAAATAAAAATTGAAATGAGATAATAACGATCTTTTACTTATAACATTCCAAAAGACATTAAAATATTACAATAGCTCTACCAATTAAAAAATGAACACACACTTATTTTTGGGTTAGGTATAATGTATGTTAGATTTGAAGACAACTTTTAAAAAGAGAACAACTTTTAAGTTTTCCCAAGTAAATGGGTAAACTGTAAAAGCCCTTCTACCCTTCTAGACTTCTCTTTTATGATAGAATTTCCACACGTGGAGTTAATTCTGGCTAATTACTCTCTTTCTCTTCTAGATGAGTGTTCTCTCTCTCTTTTCCCCCTCTCTTCCCCTTTCACCTTTCTTTCTTTTTTTCTTTCCTCCTTTTTTCCCCTTTTCATTTCCTATCTGATGGCTGTTAGCCATAAGGTCAATTTCGTTGACCACATTTTGATAATACCTAAACATTACTTAAGCCACTAACATTTGGTTAAGTGTTTGCTTCCTTAGACTCAAAGACTATATCTTGTTGGAGCTCATCAACATATCTTAAAGCAACTCTTGATGAGTTTATACTCATACAAATGCCTTATGAAAATCAAATTGAAGTCAAGCTTTTGTCTCTAACGTATTAGGAATTGAATGTAAGGTATCTTAATTGTTTAACTTTGCATGGCTCAAGACAAATCTTTTTCATTCATAATGCATTGGCATATATTATATAAAATAGTTGTAAGGTGTTTGAATATTGTCAAAAATAGTTTTTGAACCTTACGTTAACTAGTATAACTGTTGGAAGTTAATTTAGTTTAAAGTTTTTTGAAAATTTTTCTTTCAGACAAAACTAGTCGACTAATCCAAATGGACTAGTCGACTAATTATAGATACAGTAAGCCTGTTTTGAGAAACATAGAACTAGTCGACTAACACTTAAACTAGTCGACTAATCGAGGATGTAGTAAGCATGTTTTCTGAGGCACTTCAAGTAGTCGACTAATCTAGTCTGTAAAATGCTATGCAACACTTTTTGTCAAACTAGTCGACTAACACTTATCGACTAGTCGACTAATCGAGGATGTAGTAAGCATGTTTTCTGAGGCACTTCAAGTAGCCGACTAATCTAGTCCGTAAAATGCTATGTAACACTTTTTGTCAAACTAGTCGACTAACACTTATCGACTAGTCGACTAACCGAGTCCAGAAACTTTGTTTATTTTGAATCATGCTTAATTAGTTGACTAATTTTTTTGGCTAGTCGACTAGTTCTTCTCTGCAACTCAAAAGGGGCTATTTCTATAAATAGAATGTTGAGCATTTATTGCTCTCATATGCTCCCTTCTTCTCCCATCAGACTTGTAAGTTTTGCAACGGTCATTTGAGACCAAATGCATTATATATACCCCTCTTGCTCTCATTTATGACCATTAATCCAAAAAAGTTAAAAGCATTCATTTGTGCATTCATTATTCAAGCTTCTTTGTGATAAATTATTGAATTATCTTTGTTAATCTTTTGAGAAGCTATTAGTTTGAGCTTGTACTTGTTTGAATCAGCTTTTTGAAGCATTTATTGTAACTGTGAACCAACCAACTTGGATCGGGAGGCCTCTCTCGTTCACTCTTGGGGTGATGTTTATCTTGAGTGGATTGTGGATGATGTTTATCTGTCTTGATTTATCATTCTCTATTATCCACGTTTATCCTTCTCTATTATCCACTCGAGATAGGGTTTTTTGAAAAAGGGATGAGAGTTTGTAAAAACTAGGAGTCGCCACCTTATTTTTAGGGAACAAGGAAACCACAAAAAAGAGTTTTATTTTAAATAAAACATTGACCCCATATTTTGGAAAAGCATGGTCTTTTGAATCAAAGTTGGATCCGGGGGCTAGGTTACGAAGTGGGAAGGTTCCAAGGATCTCCTTGTAGGCACCCACCTCGCCCTAATTAAAGGTCTCCTAATTAAGTTTGGGCTTTATCAAAATCTTTTCAAAACAATCCTAGTTATCTAATCAATCACAAAATATGATATATAATATATAATAATAATATATAGTATGAAAGTATACACAATCCTAATGGTCTTAGGAGACTAGAAGTCAACCTAAGATTGGACTTGCATCCTATTGATTGCCTACGTACCTTATCAATTGCTTGACAAAGATCAAAGTCCACGTAGTTCGATTACCTTAGGACTCTCCTATTGTAATGAACCATATAGCCAAAAGAATTCTATCTTATCTAGGATTCTAACTTCGAGAGTTTGGATTTGATCAAAACACTTTTCTTTGTATAAGAGATGGAATTTCATTCCATTTTAAATACTTTCAAAATTTTAGGACTCTTCTCGAAGTAGAATCCTAAACCAAGTAGAACTCTAGCTTCGAGAGTTTAGATTTGATCAAAACACTTTTCTTTGCATAAAAGATGGAATTTCATTCCGTTTTAAATACTTTCAAAATTTTAGAGTTGTTCTCGAAGTAGAATCCTAAACCAAGTAGAACTCTATTACTATAAAAATTCTTATAACAAAGGATAGTCTTAAGTGGGATCAAGTGATCCCCCTAATCCTAGGGTTTCTAGCTAATCCTAGGTTAGTCTAAATGCCTAAAACATTAAAATATGCATGCTGGAATTTCTGGAAAATAAATAAAAAAATATCATCAAAAGTATAAATAATGCATGAAAGTGTCCTAAATGCAATCTAATTATTCTATGTGAACCTAGGCATGTTTCTATGTTGATTTTGGCCTAAAAAGTGAGTTTTAATACACTTTTAAGTTACTTTAAATCCATGGACAGATTTATAAGTAATCAAAAAGTGGGTTTAAAACCCATAAAATAAAAGAATAAAAGAAGTGAAAATGGCCTAATATGCGACCTAATATGATATATCAAAATAATCATGCTTGAAAACAATCAATTTTATCATAAGGGAAGGAACTTACCTTTGCTTGCTCCCTCGATCACAAATCATATCATTCAAACAAGACATAATTAAAATACAAACCTAATATTAACAATATAAAACTATCTAAAAAAAAAAACTATTTTAATAAACTAATCCCTAACCTATCATGCATACTAATAAACTAAATCCTATGCATACTAATAAAAAGAAAACTATAAAAGAAAAAAAAAAAGAAAAAGAAAAAACTAACCTCTTTCTCTGCCTCCTTGCTTCGAGCCTTCTCCTCAAGCTCCAAGCCTTCTCTCCAAGGACTCTAAGGACCTTAAAAACTTTAAAACTTAAGCTAGAGTGCTATCGGGGAAGCTTGTGCAATTGCTCAAGCCTCTACTCTCCAAGCTAATTCTCTAAAGCTTATTATGTATGTTGAAACTAATATCAGGGCC
This sequence comes from Hamamelis virginiana, assembly GCA_017140935.1. Lineage (NCBI taxonomy): Eukaryota > Viridiplantae > Streptophyta > Magnoliopsida > Saxifragales > Hamamelidaceae > Hamamelis > Hamamelis virginiana. The sequence goes on along the minus strand of JAESVK010000494.1, from coordinate 288,321 downwards.
CTCTATTTATAGGTTCACAAAGCTATAGCAAGCTTTTCATTTTTCCGATGTGGGACAGAGTGGATTTCATTATTCTATACTACGTGCAGGCTCGTTGGGCCTGTTTTAAGTTCAAATTTGACGATTCAAGCGTCGAAACGATCGTGATTCGATTCTCCATGTTTTAAGAAGTGTTTGAAGTGAAAATGCATTGACCAAGGTCAAAGGTTTAGGAAACAGTCGACCGATTAGCAGTTTAGAGCATGCCGGGCCCAAATTAGGGTTTTGAAATTTGCTAACCGATTGCTTTCGAAATCATTTCTTCTTCTTGAAAAAAGTTTTAAAATGTTTTAGGAAAGTGTTTTGAAGCCTTTGAAGGCTTTGGTTTGATAAAAATATCGAATCCCAGTCGCTTCCGGTTGAAACCCTAATATGGGCTTTGAAAGGGTCTTTCGAGCCTTGAGAGCCAGAAGGCTCCATAGATCTTGCCACTGATCAACTTAGTTACAAAACACACTTTAAATATCTATGCCAAAGCTCTATGCCAAAGCTTCGAGGCCATTTGAAACAAGATCGACAGTCATTCAGGGCTTTTGTTATTCAAATGACAAAACTGCCATTCAGTCACAAAAGACCTTATTTTCTATCAAGCCTGGCTCAGAATGTCATGAAATTTTGCAGGGATGTTCCTAGACTCTCTAAAAACCTAATGAAAAAAGAACCGACTCAATCTGACATAAAAACCTACATGTGATAATGACCTCAATCTGGCAACTTAGGGTTTTGACACCCTATTTCACCTCTAATCATAGGCAACCATTCATGACCATACTCATGGTCAAAAATGGATGTCTACAGTAACATACTCCAACTTATTTATTTCTTGTGAGCCAAGGGTGATGTTTCACCCTTGTTGAGTTTGGAGTTTGTGAGCAAATCCAATCTTGTGAAGAAGAACTGCTAGCTCTTGTCTTTGTAAAGGTTTTTCCACCGGAAGGAGTATCATTGTGATAGTGGATTGAATCCTCAAGCAGAGCTCTTGAGGCTTGGACGTAGACGGAGACCGAACCACGTTAAAATATTGTGTTTGATATCTCTTTACTCTACTCTCTTCCAATTAAGTTTTATTTACTTGTGTATTTGAAAAATTAATTGAATTCAAATTTTATTTGGTAATATTATTTGTTCAAAGTTTGCCAAAATCCTATTCACCCCCTCTAGGGTTATATTACTTGGGACAACAATGGCCTCTTTTTATAGCCATCTTATGGGGGACTAGTTTGGCTTATTTCTGAAAGATTGTGACCAAATGATTCGCAGCGGAAGAAACATAAGATAAAACTTTTTAAAGAATATGAATCCATCATCACAATCATCCTTTGATTCGAACACAAGCATAGGATCGTGAATAGAGTAAGAACAGCTATTTAAACGATTTAAATTACTTACTTGATTTGTCTTTTGATTGAAACTTCAAGAATGATTCTTAGCTTCAAAGTGATGAAACCTCCAAGGTACCTACACGAACAAAAAACTCCTCAAAGTCATTGCGATTGATCAACACTTGAACCAAAACAAGCTAGAGAGGGAGAGAGAGAGAATGTCACGGTCAAGGGAGAGAGAGCAAGCTCATGGCCCTATGTGGTGGTGACGATAGCCTCTATTCTAATTAGGGTATGAATAGACTTAGTGCTAGCATACACTCATCCTTTGTATTTATAGGAAAATACTAGGGTTTCTAATTTTGCAACTTGATCCTTCTTAATTAACTATTAATAAAAGAGACCCCACAAGTTACATAAATTAGAAACTTATCACTCTCTTAAATTAAAGAGCTCTCTTGTGTCCTTTATGTGTGTGACCCTTTGGGTTCACCCCAACCTAGTAGTGGATCAGGACATCTCATGTCTAAAAAAAAAATAGAAACTTTCTATTTCAAGGTTCAATTGGAATAATTCCAATTTTGCCCTCAATGATAACACTTATCATTAGGCCTTCACTAGTCATGAGTGACATCTAGCAACATATCATGACGTACCCTAGATGTGGGTGAATAGTCAAACTAAGTTACTTAATCCTTCATCCACTAATGTCACTGTTAAGATAATCATGTATGGTTATTAGTCAATATCATATCTTAACAACTTGATATATGTTTCACAAAATATAATCTCAATAAGATGAACCCGATTAAACTCTTTCACAGTTCACCTATCATTCTGGCCATCAATATGAGAATTATCTTTGTGAACAAATTCTGACATTCTCTCTTATTAGAATGAGAGTGATGATTTCTTATTGCACACTCATCTATCTTCATACATAACTCACTAAAGCCAATGAGTACAGATTACATCCTGATGGTTAAAGATGTACGAGGTACTATCAAACTCTAATAACCTATACACAAGATAACTCTGGTGTCTCGGGTCTAAAAATTACTAATCGATGGACGTAACATAAAAATATTCCTTTGACTTAAACTCCATAAGAATATTCTTATCCAATCATGTTAAGTATACATGTTCTCTAACAAGCATCCACAGATTAACTATAGTGTCATTACACAGATAAAAAATACTACCTATCCTCCAAATTAATGGAGCTAGTTTAAATCTGTGCTACTCTTAGTGGTTTATAAATCTGAAATTTGATAAACCTATGAGTAGGAACTCTTTAGAATAAATGTGTGCGAGAAATATAAGTCTCCCTATTTCAACATCTTGAGATATATATCTCTCTATCATTTATTCATGGACTTTATCTTGTATAATTAAATACAAGACAAGTTTAACCTTCAGATTATTATAATATGAAATTGATAGGCTCATTAGGATTGGTTTTAGGGCATATCTCCAACAATTTCTTAGCCAAGTAGTCATGCTATCACCTAGGTGACTATTGGGTTGTAAGGACACCCATAACATGTTGACCAAGGTTTTGATTTATTTTTTTATTTTTATTTTTGTGGATGTAATATATTGTTATGTTTGTTTATCAATTTTTTTTATTCTTTAATACATTATTAAGTCATCATTTCTTTTATAATTAAGTAAGAATACTCCTAAAAAAATTGACGTGCATATGTCAAACATTAGTGGGTGACACCCAAATTCCATGTCCCTATAATTTTCAATTGTTTGGTTTGACATGTTCGTATGTTTGCAAAATTTGAGGTTCTCTTAATCTTTTGAGAGGCAAGAATAGAACCCTTGAAGAGGGAAGAATCCCAACCCATTATCACAATCACCTACCATTCTAGCTTATGTAATGGCTAATTAATCAGATAAAAATCAGTTCCTTAATTGATTTTTGGTTTTCATCAGGTTAATTGGTGCCTGTGGTCAAAGAATTGATTTTTGATTGAACATACGAGATTCTGGAATTCTCTTACCATTGTAGAAGCCAATTTAAGTGCAAACAGAGGGATACAATTAAGCCATAATTAATGGACGTGTTCTTAAAGTTATTTCTAGACATTAGTGGGGGCACGTGTATGTATGTCATGTCTGCCAAAAATCATAGTGATCCAACGGTCGATTTTCAAAATAAGTATCTCGGTGAAAAGTGGACCTTAAATTAAGCTTAAGGACAGGCCCTTAATGGATCATTTCTCTTATTTTTATAATTAATATTAATATGATAACATTACGGTTATATGTGTTAGCCTTCCTTATAATTCGTTGTTATATAACTTTTATACAATTTACTGTTATATACTTCTAAATTTTGGTTATTTGTAGCACATGATACAATATTAATAATATTTTAGGCATGTCAAAAAGATCAACTCAAGACTACAATGAAGATTCAAAAGAAAAAGGCAAACCATGTCAAATTTAATTCGGCAATTGACAAAATTATGACAGAGACACTTCTAGATCTATATCATAGAGGCCCAAAAAAGGAGAGAATGGATGGAAGTCACGAGCTTTACAAGAAGTGATGAACACAATTAACACATTAACTTAGAATGAATTTGAAAAAGGATAATGTATATATATATTTTTGGGTATGGTAGTATGGTATTCTGGGCTAGCTTGCTCGCACCAGAATAAGTCTCCTCTCCGGTCTGATCAAAGGCAGCCCATCCACGTTGGGACTAGGAAGTTCATGAAAATAAATTCTCATGACCTAACCTCAAGGAGTTGCCAAGATTCCAAGAATGATGTTAGAAACCGCTTAAAGACTTGAAAGTTATTGTATGAAAGTTGTGTAAAATATGTCCCAAGTCAAAGTGGGTTTGGATTGATGATATGAATAAGATGCTTGAGGCCAAAATAATGCGTGGGACACTATCTTAAGGTTAGATGTCTATTTTAACAAATAATTTTTAGCTTTTTTAATTTATTTTATATATATACTTTTTCATATGAGTTGCGTCATTTAGAACTATAACTTTGTCATCCAAAATTTGCTCTCAACTTTATTATAAATCTATTCCCAACTTCAATAAGTTGTCAATTATGTTATATTTTGAGCATAAATAAGCTACTTTAACTTTATTTAAATACAGGTTCCACAAGTCTTTTGTGGTGGGCGCATATTAGAATGCATTGACCTCAATAAGGAGATTAATGTATTGAATTAATAAGCTCAAAATACTAAGGTTTTGAATGAGAAATTGAAACTTAAAATTACCCATTTAAAAGTGGTTGAAGGTGGTAGTCATTTTTGTCCCACATTGAAAAAATAGTGGGTAGCTGGTGTGCTTTTATACCCTTATATTGGACTTATGGGTTGGATCCCAAGGGATACCAAAGTTTTGTAAAGGGAGAGGACCTATCCAAACTTGGGCTTTGTCCAAACCACACACCTGGTTGCACCTAATTGGGTGGTGTAATTTAGACCGACTCATTATCTTTTTGGGCCAAGTCAGATTATCATTTGAATTTAATTTTTTTGCAAAACAGTCATGTTTGTTCAGAAATTTTCAAGAGTTGCACCTTGTTTTGAATCTCTGCACAGAGTCATGTCTCTTTCTGCACTTCACGAAGAGGCACCAGTGTGTTTATAAATAGGCCACGAGTCCATAGTCCATTTCATTCAATTCATTCATTCATTGTATATACATAGTGTCTGGGAGAGAGATAACATTCTTCTGGTTCACTGTATCTGTAGATTGATGTGCTTCTTCTGCAGACGCGATCATTGTATCTTGGGAGGCAGACGTCCATCAAACTCTAAGCACCAATAAAAGGGGCGTATTTTGCCATAAGGACAAAGTGTACAACACTTGCCTTGATCAGTCCTCTCATGCGTTTCTGCTTCTGATTTCTGGAGAACCTGTAAGTTATTTAATTAAGTATTTTATATATTCAGGTTTCTATTTAATTGTTTGATTAATTACTTGAATAACGTTCTGGTTTGATAGAATTGTTATTCAAGTAGTCTTCTTCTTCTTTATCTTATTATTTTATTAAATATTGACATAATTGTTATATAATTCTGTAAACTACATAATTAATATACATTCTGTTTGTATTGTTTAATTAATTGTTTTATTATTTATACACAATATTATCCAATTCTAAATAATCCAAATATAAATTTTCTAACAAATTATTATAAGAAATGATCAAGCGAATGGCCTTAGTGTGCAAACAGGAGTTGAAGCAGATATGGACAATCAAATTGTACCTTTATCCTTTGATGTAAGAATTGAAGACATACATATTGAAGTTGACAAAATGAATGAGAAGGAAACAGGCGTCCGGATCCTCTACTTGTGCTTGCATATACTTGGGTGATGTGGCATGATCTGGATGGTCTGCTTTTCACTTGGGTGATGTGCAGACCATCCAGATCATGCCACGTCACCCAAGCACCAAGCATATGCAAGTAGAGGATCCCATCCCGATAAGGTGAACATGAAAGTACTACTACCAGAGATAAAGAAAGTACCAGATTTGGATGCACACCTTGTCATTGAATTGAAGCTTCCAAGTACTTATCTATTGACAAGATGGAAACAAATATTCTTTGATTTAGACAAAGAGATGCGAAAGATGTGGTTGCACATGCATCATCATAGTTTTGAGTGATTTATTTCAAGTTTCGATTTGGCATGACTATTTTTGTTCTTTTAATTTGCTTTCTTTCTTTATATTATGAATTATGGTTTGAACTTGCTAGTTTAATCCGTTGTTTCAGGGCCTGTTTGGGAACTTTAAAAATTGGGTCCGGCCAGTTTTAATATCTTTCTGCTGGTTTTTATTTATAACAACTAACAGTTGGTTTGAAAAAAAAAAATTGTATTTATGTCTTATTTTCGGAACATGATTGAACTGATTTACGAAAGAAAGACACTTAGCAAACAGTACTGAATAAAAATCAAATAAACTTATCCTCAACTGGCTAGATTTTTAAATTTGCCAAACAGCCCCTTAAGTTAAAAAAAGAACAACTTTGAATTCTTTTTAAGTAGAATATGGTTATTGGATTTATACATGAACCTTAATTATTTTTTAATTAATAATTAACATCGTTTGCATGTTAGTTGTTAAATATTTATAATTTTTTTGTTATTTTTATAAAATTAAATGGCTTGGTGACAAAAAAAAAATGAATTTGATAAATTTTGTGATAATAAGAATAGACCCTCACAAATTTTTCTAAGGGCATGTTTCAATTTTGGTTTTTTCCTAATTTATACTACATTTGATCCAAATTTTTTATTTTGATGAGTGAAATTAGAAAAATCATTTTTAGAAAATTTTCATAGAAAATGAAAATAAAAAATCAATTTTGCAAAGTAAAGAGGTACTAGGAAATCAATTTTGCAAAGTAAAGAGGTACTAGGTTTGAGATTTCCAACTTTCCACACTAAACAAATGCTACAACTCCTAAATAAAACTTAAAGGTGCTTCGGGCAATAATTTGGATTTTGTATCCAGACGCCAAACTACTTGTCAAAGCAGCCCCTCCTCCCTTCTTTCATCCCCCTTCGCTTACTATGCTTCTCTGACCGACACTGAATACACACAGAGAGAAAGAGAGAGAGAGGGGCCTATTCTTTACTGCATCGGCAACAGAAGAAGGAAGTAGAAGGATGCTGAGGAGGAAGAAGATGAAGCTGAGCTTCACCTTCTTCTGACGATTCATGGCCAATTCTCAGCATCGATGCGTTTTTGGTTCGTACCCAACTCAGCTCTCTCTCTCTCTACTTTTTCTATGTATTTTTTTTTTTCTCTTCGAATCCTATTTGTATTTCGTTTGGTTGCTGAGAAATCGTGGGAGAATGAAAGAAATTCTTGGAATTTTGCAACAGCCAATTCGACCTCAATCTGTTGTGAGATTCAAAGTTTTTCTTTTTCTTTTTCTGTGGTTTCTCTCAGGAATTCAATGGAAGTTTTATGTTATTTTAGTAATTGGGTTTGTCGAATTCGTGACAGTTGGGAACATACCCTATGATGCAACTGAAGAGCAGCTTATACAAATTTGCGAGGAGGTTGGGCCTGTTGTGTCGTTCAGGTCAGTATGGCAAAAAAGAACCCTAGAATTTGATTTTTTCGATTCTTTAGTGAGCTTTTATGGCTATTGGATAATAACCCGATTCAATTTCATTTTTGAATGCTTGTAACAAAATTTAATTTCTGAATGCTTACCAAACAAGTTTAATTTCTGAATGCTTATAAAATTTTTCTTTTTTAATTTTTGAGTGTATTTTATTTGTTGAAGTATGTAAAGACTTCTGTTTTTGAACCAAAGGTGTATCCATCTTTCATAACAAACTAGGATGCAAAGTCTTTTTTTTTCTTGTTGTAGTGCACCTTGTTCGCTAATGCTGTTTAAGAACAATCAGAAAAATCATGTAAGTCCAATATGCGTCAATGTAAACCAGAACGTATTAATTTGGAAATGCCAGAGTAGGGACTTAGGAAAGTAGAGTTGGGCTTACAGTGAAAGTGGGGGAGGGGTCGAGGACATGATGAAATGAATTGATAAAGGCTTGTTGATTATATACCAGATCACTCAAAAATTTAAAATAAGCTAAATAAATCAATGAGTTAGGTGTGTATGTCAATACCCAAATGCACAAATGTACTATGAGGATGGTGTAAATGTTTTTGGGAGTGCAACTACTACAGATTTTTGAGTGATTGTACCAATACAATGCGTTAGTGACAGCAAAATAGCATCATTCTAGCAATGTAGAGGTTGGTGGAGTGGGCATGGGCATTGGGCAAGGCGTTGGTATAGACAAAAGTTAAGTTGCAAAGAAAAGGTAGAGAGAATAAAGGATAAGAGAAAGATGCCCAAGGACGAGCCTTCCTATTTACGAAAACAAGTAATAGAGCAAGTGCATCACTCAACGAAAATTATGGTCTACGGGGGAATGATTGGGATGCCAATTTGGTTCCTAAAGAGACGCATCGTTGCCCTTGGAAATTTATTTCTCAGAGGTACGCAGAGTTCTCCTGTCATACAAGATTCATTGTTGGAAATAGGTCTATGATTAGGTTCTGGGAAGACCTATGTTGGGGGGAATAGCCTTTTAAGGAGTCTTTTCCTAGACTATTTAGACTATCAAGTTTCAAAGAGGCTCCCATTATCAATCTGGTGTCTTTATCCGATCCATCTTCTATTCCCCCCGGGATAGAAAACGAAGGCAATAGTCATTGTACATGTGAGGTATACGAAAAAAGCCAACAAATAAAAAAATTTCCAGGCAAGCAAGCTCGCAAAAATTGGAAAAAACACTTGATTTTCAAAAAAAAATTTGTCTTTGCCTTTCCAAGCAAAAGGTATTTTAAGGAGACCTAATTTAAGATTATCAACAGATGTCTCAACATCCTCAGAAACCCTTTTATTTCTTTCTTTCTGAATTATCTAAAAAAACCACATGAGGTGCTGTAACCCACTGAAAGCGCTTCCATACTTGCTGACTTGACTCTCCAACTTCTCATAAAAGTAAAGAGTTATTTTCAATATTACCCAATTCACCCCGAAAATGTCAAAATAGGAAGCTCACAAAATTGAAGCAATTATACAATGAAGAAGGAGATGGTCAACCAATTCTCCTGCTTCCTTACACATTATGCATTGGATGGGCAAGATGGAATTTCTTTGGGCTAGATTATCAATAGTCAGACTCTTATTCCAAGCTGCTGTCTAGGTAAAGAAAGACATCTTTGAAGGCACAACCTTGACCCTAATATACTTACAGGGGAATCCCTAACTTTCCCTTCTTGAGAGACCATAAAAGAAGACTTACCTGAAACACCCCATCTATATTGTCCCTCCAAAATATCTTGTCTTCCGCTCCTTTAGACACTTTAACTCAGGCCACTTAGGAGTCTAATTATGCTTGAGTTTGATACAAGATTCATGTGGTGAGTCACCATTTGATGCACTCCAAACCGCAGGTTCTTTCATACTCCTATGGATTGGTAACTGTTTTGAGTAACACCCTAGCTTTCAGAAGGGCTGGATGGTTTCCTGAGTGCCTGAATTGGAGTGCTGCTCCATTGCTTTTTTCCACGCCTTTCTTTAAATCCAATTAGGTAACTGAGGCTATTGAGCTACCTTTAAGTATTTTCTTACTGGCTTGGTCAAAACCAAGCTTTTGCTACATTTGCAGATGCTTGAATAAGGGATGGCTGTTGATGAGATCCCATTCAAACACATGCATAATAGGAAGCTGTTCTGATGATCAAGTGTTTGAGGATATTAAAGTTTTTGATTTGGTGACAATACTTTGCAGATGATGACACCTTTGATTACGACCATATACTGTGAGATGAAGAAATAGATTACAACTTGGGGAAGCAATGGGATGCTAAGTGTCCCTTTTTATTGGTAATTCTACTCTCATCCTGCACCATTGATGAGGCTACAGATGCACACACCTGGTTGCTGCAAGAGAGTGTTGGTGGTTGTTGTGGTGAAAGAGCATCTGGAACTTGATCCTGTAGTCTCCCATAAAGAGGGTTGCAGTGGAAATAGTGGACCATGAGCCATTAATTATTTGATGGCTATCTGATTGGATGAAATTCTTCGTTCTTTACATCAAGCATGAGGATAGTGGGTTTGATATCGGGTTTTGCATTAATCCAAGTCAACTTAACCCAAAAAAAAGATCATAAATGATTAGTTTATTTTCCTGTGATCTAATGGAACTGGGAAATGCTTGATTCTAACATGCTTTGCAAGAGATATGTGTACAAAGAGCTGTTTGATTTGTCTTTTTTTAATAATATAAAAAGGTAAATGCTAACTTATCTAGTGAATGTGAAATTTAGTTTGTTTGTATGAATTGTTTCTGTTCCTTTTTGTTTCAGATTAGTTATAGATAGAGAAACTGGGAAACCGAAAGGTTATGGATTTTGTGAGTATAAGGATGAAGAGACAGCTTTAAGTGCTCGCCGTAATCTTCAGGGGTATGAGATCAATGGCCGGCAATTACGTGTTGATTTTGCTGAAAATGACAAAGGTTCTGACAGAAATCGAGAACAGGTAAAGATATTCAGTTGTCTAGCTACACTATTTCTTTGCAGCCATACACGTTAAAAAGCACTGATTTCAGTTAACCCAAAAGTTTAAAAATATCTTGATTCTGAGCCGGAATTCAGTTTTGAGTTGATCCTAAATTCAGTTACAACCAATACTTTGGGGATGGGTGAGGTTCAGACCTGACGAAGTTATGTATTGAGCCAGGCCCATATGATCCAATGCGTGAATCATAGTTTCGAAAAACTTGTAGAGGTTCAAGGAGAGCACCACAAGGCACAGTCTCGAGTCCTTAGTAACTGGAATCTTACACCTTGAAATATGAGACCATTGCCTCAAGGAGTTGATGCTTGTTCAATGTATGAAGAGTGTGTCTTATATAAAAGCCGAATGAAGCTCTTATAACAAAAGTTAGACTTCATTCTTTTTTTTTTTTTAACAAAATTGAAACTTAATTCCCCCCCCCTCCCCTGTAATTTGTTTTACTATGGAATCTTCTATAATATTTGAAAATGAAGATTTTTCTTTTGAAAAAAAATCCCCAACCTTAACGATTGCTGTACGATTTATCTTTTAATAACTATAATTATGGGAGACAAAATTTATTAATTAGTAGAATTTAATAAATATTAAATTTTCTTTTTGCCATCCAGTGATAAAATTTTCTGACTATTATTCAAATTCCTGTACAAACAGATGATTCTGTTTGCATCCATCTATTAGTAGAATTGAATTAGTATTAATTTTTTCTTTTGACTTTCCTGATAAAATTTTGACAAGTATTCAAATTCCTGCACATATAGAAGATTCTGTATGCATCTGTCTCAACTACATCTCTAAACTTTCAATTCAGATTTTAGAATGGATAGTATGTTTATCTAATGCAGAAAAAAAACTCTCAATGTACTCTTGAACTAGATTTTTTTACTTTATTTGGTTTTTTTTTTTCCTTTCATTTTTTACGTCTTTTTTTGCTAGGCAAACTAGATTGTTGTGTTTGTTTGTGCTTTAATTTGCCTAGCAACTTCATGAATGAAGAAGAAAATCATAAGCAGTATATTTGTCTTGACCTGAATATGCTCGGAAGTAACCAGTGCTTGAGCATAATGTATAAAGACCCCGAGAGCCGAGAGGTGCAACTATAGATTGGAGTTATCTAGACCTTAATATGCTCTGATGTAACCAGTGATTGAGTATAATGTATGTAGACCCCAAGAGGTGCAACTATAGATTGGAGTTGATCTTGAATGTAGCTTGGAGAGAGGGAGAGAGAGAAGAAGAACAAAAACATGAAGGCAGGACAGGATTGGTCCTGGAGCAGTATTAACTTCTCATTTTAATTTTGTTCTTCAACTAATATGAGATGATCCTTTTGCGAAGGGCGTACTAGTGTTAATTAATTAATTAATTTCAATTTTTTTTTTATATTTTTTTTTATATAGGTATTGCAATTATTATTATTATTATTTTTGATCAAGTAAAATATTATTAAAAAGATGAACAAGGGCTGGTATGCCCCTGTACATGTGAAGTATCAAAGTAAAGCCAAAAATCAGGAAGCAAGGCACAACTTTAAAAAATCAGTAAAATGGAGAAAGGGCATTAGATCACCAAAAAATGTCCAGGCCTTTCCCTGCAAAAAGAATGCTAACTACTATACTTTTTAGATTTTCCACAAAGAGCTCAGTCCCATAAGAATTCTTCGATTCCTTTCCTTCCAACAATCCAAAAAACCTCTACTAAAGTATATATTTAGGCTGTTAAGGGGTTGAGATGAATTTACCTACAATAAGGTTAGTATTGACTACTTTGCTTTTCAAATCAGTGAGAATAAAATCTAATTTTTTTTTCTATTTACTCCCTTTGTCCCAATTTATGTGCATACATTGACTAAACACACAGTTTAAAAAATGCATTGATTGCTTTGACTTTATTATATTTTTAAGTTTGTGTTCCAATTTTACCCTTCTAAAAGAATATATCATTCTCCATGTTATTTGATAAAGGGGTATAATGGGAAATTCATTCTAATTTTTAATTTGAAAAGTCAAAGTGATCACTTATTTTGGGACATCCTAAAATGGAAAGATGATCACATAAATTGAGTCGGAGGGTGTACTTATTTTTGCTCTATTGTTAAAGTCTGATTATTTCATGGCTTTATAACCTCAATAAGAGAAAAATTTTGCTAGTCACATTATGATAGGTTCTAAAAAGGTCAAAGAGACAAGTTGTAGCACAATTATTGTTTCAAGCTTTAATGATATATAATTTAAATTAATGTCTTGTCTATCTTTCCAAATATATTTTGTTCTCTGTCACTTTTTCCCAATTTTAATCTAAGTTCATTCAAATTTTAGTGATATCTATGCGTTATGCTTGGAGGCTTGTGTGTTGCCTCACTTGATGTCAAAAAGCTTTCATTTTGCTTCATTTTTTTTCTCTTCAAATTATGGTGCTGAACTACTAGGGATAATTTCATTTGTCAGAACGTCTTTGCTCTATGATTCAATTATGCCATTTAGTGTTGGTGTAGAAATAGGTATTGTCAACTGTTATTTGTTGTCTCTACTTAAGAGTAGTACACTTCCAGATGGAGTTATGTTGATCATTGGTGGATTGATATTGAAAAAATTAAGATTGGAGATGAGCCCTTTTTTCTTCCTCATAATAGGTGCAATACACTCAGATCTTAGTTAATGATCTTATATCTTCACTGCCTGGATCATGGGTTGTTCTTTCGCATCATTGCATTGTTTGTTCAGTGTTGACCATTCATCATTATATTATAAGCATTTACAACCAGTATTTTCTATTGTAAGCTTAACACAGCCTAAATTGCGGCCTTCTCCTGCAGGGTCGTGGCGGACCTGGGATGTCTGCAAATGTTGGTTAGTTTCCTTCTTCCTCTTATGTTAACATGTATTAAGGTTTTTTTTTTTTTTTTCACATGTACATATCTTAAAATGATGCGTCTTTTCTTTACGGATATATATCAGACCCTCAAAAACAGGTAGGGGGGCCAGCAAACCTTGGGGATTCTGCACATCAGCAGCCAATTGGTCTCCCCTTAGCCATGGCTGCTGCATCCGTCATGGCAGGAGCTCTGGGTGGTGCTCAGGTTGGTAGCAAGGCAAGTCAAAATGGTCTGCAAAGTCAATTGGCATTAGGCAGTGACCCCTTAACTCTCCATCTGGCGAAAATGTCTAGGAACCAGCTGAATGAGACTTTATCTGAGCTGAAGGTGAACATTTGAGTAAATTTTATTCTTCATTCACAAATAGCTTTAAAGATGTGGTATTATATTCTCAGCTCCTAATTCTATTGACAGGTCATGACCACACAAAATAAGGAACTAGCTCGGCAGCTATTGCTTGCAAGCCCACTATTGCCAAAAGCTCTTTTTCAGGTTCTTGTCTACTCTTTGGTCCTTCTGTAAATTTAAACATAGAGGTTTTATCTTGTCAATACCTTTCATCACATACACTCAGCCATTTATTCTGTGGAGGAAGCGGCTTCTAACCCTGCTATATATTTCTCTGCATCCATATATGTGTATGTATATGAGAAACTTTTCTTGTACAGCCCGTCTCGGACTTTCTGTAGATGGGCCTTCCTTTTTTGTCAACGTGTGGGGCTGATTTGGAGTCATGTACGTCCATCTTCCATTTGATACCTTATTGTTTATTATACTCTTTTGACAAGGGCCAGTAGACATTATATGTACTTCAAATGAAACCAATTGTGGCTACAAAATGGGGTCTTCTTTGGCTGAAAAATACTAAATGAAAGTGTCAGATGGAGAACACATGAACCCATTTGGGTTGATACGTCACTTTTGCATAGTAGAAACTAAGTGCATGTATGTATTAATTGAGCTTTGGCAAATCAATCATGCTTAAGAAAACCATGGATAAAATTTATAGTTTCTTCTAACTGTTAGTGAAGATAGTGTTACTTTCTTATTATATCTTGTGATTTAAGGATAGCATTCTCTGTCTGTCTTTCTATTTGATCAATAAGAGTCAGATATCAAATGGGTTAATTAAGAAGATAGGTTTAAAGGAGAGCATAAGAAATAAAGCTGACTCATCTTTCCTGCATTATTTCTTTCTGCCTGTTATGAATATTAATGGCCTTAGCATTTTTGTATTTATTCAGAACAAAAAGCTAAGAAACTAGCGATGATTTAACCTTCTTGTAGATCCCATTGTAAGAGAATAACTTGTTTCTAACCATGCTTTCCATCCTCTTATTTATTTTTTATTTTTTCAAGCTCCAACGACTTGGGAGAAAATTTTCTGGTTAACCTATCTCTTGGACTAAATGAACTACGTAACTAACATCGTAGCGAGACTAAAAACTCATTACGATATATCTAATGGGACCCCAACAGCTTCAAAAAAGAGCTTCAAATGCTCACAAAGAATCTGCAAGGGTACCTGTCCATTAACTCTCTTGACTGAAGACACATCTATTAGGGACATAGTTAAATTTTGTATCGAATCGAGTATCAATTACTTTTCTTTGCATGCCATGCTGTCATATATTGTCTGATGTACTTAAGTATTTCAATATAAAACAAAAGAGAGAAATATACTAAAAAAATTATCTGATACTCGGGAAATATAATAAATAACTGGCAATGTTCAATTTCATGTAAAACTTAGTGTCAAATATTCCTTCTTTTGAACTTAACATTCAAATTTATTAATTTACATCAAAATATGGTATTTCATCCCATTTGTTGATGAAGTGTAGACAAAACTCTATAATCTCATTAAAGTTATGGACTTTTCCAATGCTTCACTTATAAGTTAGTTTCACTAGTTCAAAGCTATACCTGTATTCTACAACTATGGATCATAATATATGTGTTGTGTTAGTACATCTTTTGAGTTTCAAGTTTTAAATTATGAATTGCACGTTTGTAGATTTTCCTCTTGTCTATACACATTTTTAAAAAAAAAAATAAAATAATAAATAAATAAATAAAAGAGAAGAAAAAATTTAATAATCAACTTTCCTTTAATTTGACATAAAGAAATGGCATTAAATTCTTAGCACTGTAAAGGGAAGATTCTTTTGTACAGGCAGTAGGAGAAAGCACAGAAAGCCTCTAAATGCTTTCTTATAACCTTAATGTACCTTTAAAACAGTAGTATGATAATTATTTTTGAAAAAATAGTTTTAAATTGATTTTTCTTAAAAGCCCCTATGAACAGTCAAAATGTGCTTGTATCATATGTATCGTTTGTATTGTACTTGTATCACATATATCATATCACGTATCGAGATGAGCAGTATGTATTGATTTTTATGTCCAATGTATTGTATCATATATATTATATGGCGTACTGTAAGATTTCAGTAACTATGATCAGGATTATCACCTCCTTATAATACAATCTACAAAGCCTAATCTTCCTCCCCGTTCTCACTCTCTTGAAAAAGTCCCATGATTATTCATGATGTCCCTCCTTTGTAGGGGGTGCGCGGGTCGGGTGGAGGGTAAAACCGTCAACCAACCCGCCCTTGGCGGGTGGCTAATTCTCCCACCCACCAACCAACCCGCCTACCTCAATAACCGGCGGATTGGTTAAATATATGGCGGGTTTCAACCAGCGGGTTGGGCAAATTGAGCGGGTGAAGCATTACTATTTTTTTTTATAAACACCTAAAGTTCTTAAAATCTTTTTAACAAGCAAAAACACCTCAAAGTCGTATGTAACAATGTAATATTGTGTTATTTAGTAATTAAACTATAATCCAAACAATTCTTCCAATAGTAATAAACTAAAGTGCCAAAATAAATTGCCCTACAACAATAGAAGCTACTAACTAGATACATAACAATAAAGGTTTATTATTATTAAAAAATCTTACAAACTAACATATGGTTTCACATTCAAAATTGAAAGAATATCAAATCAAATAAGTGCATATTCAAACTATCATAATAAACATCTCTAAAGAAATAAAAAACACTAACTTGCAATCATATCCAATTAAGGGAAAATATAATGTAGTAATGAAATTTATTTTATATCAATATATTATTTATTTATATATAATTATTTGGCGGGTGGTGGCGGGTTGTCACCTCTATACCTGCCAACCGACCCAACCATCCAAAAATTCATCAAATCCACCCAATCCAACCCGCCTAACCATTGTAACCGCGGGTTGCGGATGGGGTCGGGTCCGGTGGGTCGGGCGGGTTTTTGCACACCCCTACTCCTTTGTTCCATAACTGGATAAAACATCTGTATCCCATCCACTAGTTAATTTATACTTACAGTCAATCACTGGCCTCCTCAGGTTTCTGGGCTCCTCTACAAATCTCCAAAGTCATTTCTTGAAAATTTTTGGAAAGCTGACAAATCTGACAGTTGGACACATACCTACACGGCTACACTCGACATCCATACCCAAGTCCATTTAACATGGATTTATTCAAATCCTTAAATTCTTTGCAGACAATATTCTTATTTCTGTGCAATTAATGTCCAACTCAGCAGAGAAGATTCTTATTTTTGTGCATTGTATGTCTAGCTTTTCCTGTATTCTGATTAGTTGGATGCATATTTCTTTTTATTTTTTCTTTGGTAATTACCTAGATAGATGCTTTTTAAGTTTGATGCACCTTTTGGAGTTTCCATGCTCCTTTATTTTCCTAACTATTTATCTTGCTTGTGCTTCTGTTCTAGTATTATCTTCATTTTTATTACAATTGCAACTGTCGTGACACTCTATTACAGATCTTCATCTTACAAGTTCTCATCTAATTTTAATGCAGGCACAAATAATGCTAGGAATGGTGACTCCACAAGTGGTTTGTTTCATTACTTCAATGTGTTGTGTTATTATATGCTGTTCAGTGCGTAGAATGTGTGACAAAAAGACTGTTTACTTTCTTTGACTTGTGCAGTTGCAGATGCCAAATATTCGACAGGCTCCGGTTCCACTCGCACAGCCTGTATTGCAAGATGGCCAACATGGTCAGCAGCTTGCAGTTCAGACTCTTCCTGGGCTACCCCCTCTTGCACAGAACAAGGTGCAGTTTGCGATCATGCCCAAAGGACAAGAAGGTCAAGCATCTGTGGTGCCTCAAAATTCTTTGGTTCCTAACCAATTTTCTGCACTCCCACAACCTCCCACGCAGCCTCGAATTCAGCTTCCACAGCTAGGCCACAACCAAGTTCAACAGACCACATTGCCAGGACAGTCTGGAGTTTCAACACGTCCATCCATACGTCCGCAGCCTTTGCCAAGTATGTCTGTTAGACCACAAATTCAGATGGTAACTTCCTCTTCTGTGAAGCAGCAAATGCAACCCCCTTTGTTACAGCACCCAGGACAGATTGGCGCTGCTCATCTAGGACTTAATACTCAGTTGGGTAATCTAAATGCAACCCTTCAGCCTTCTCTTCTGACTCGGCCCCCGGTATCAGATCCGGGCTTTCAGGTTCCTAGCTTCACTTGTGCTTCTCATTTTTCAAAATAGGGTATGGAATAGAGTATTGTATTAGCACTGCTAGTATTGAAGAACGGTCCTTCTTGCATCCCCACCTTTGATGTTTACCTTAGATCAACAAATAAGAGAAATAAATTAGCAAACATGAAAGCTGATAAGAATGTCTAGTAACAATTGATTCAAATAGAAATTTTGTTCTTGTAATTTTTGCTCTGATCCCTTATACTAGTCAAAATAATTTACGTCCTAAGAAAAAACTTGCACACATTTTTTAGGATCGAAAAGGATATATCCGTCACATGTCTTTTGCCTTTTTCTTGTTGAACAAAATATGTAGTAGTTAGTGGACAGAGAGTGCTTTCTCTGGATGGTTTTGTTTACTAGTATTAATATAATTATTTTCCTGTATATAAATCTCTCTGAACACAGCCTGGCTCCTCAACATTATCAAGCATACCAGAGGCAATAAATAAGGATGCTGATCGATCAGCTCAAGTCACCAATAATGCAATTTGGGCCCGCAGAATCAACACGTATTCAAACTTGCCTCTGGGACCTGAAAAAACAAGCATAGTCCGTGATAATTCAGAACCAATAAATCGCCCTTCAAAGCTGGTGAAATTGGATGATGGAAGGAGTGCCCCTTTGCTGGCAGGGGGTTTGAATGCGTCCACCATCCCTGGATCTGAAGCATCCCAATTTTTTGGTATTGGCTTATCGCCTGTAAACCAAATTCCTAAAACAGAAGAAGCTCAACCGTCTGAGAAACAAGTTCCTCAGGTAATGTTTTCTCATTGGTGATATCAATAGTTCAAATTCTTCTATTTTTGTCTTATCAGCGGATTGTCCCACCATTTGTTGGTTTGGCTGATCAGTACATTATCGAAGCATTGGTTCAAACTGTATACAGTTTTCCCTGTAGTTTGACTTGTTGCTCAATGTTGGGATCTGATGGATATTGTGAATTAGGACCTTCAGAATGCTTTGATGCTGCTACATCTTTATGAAGTAGAAAGATGTGTATATTGTGTTTGTATTAATTGTAATCTGACAATAGCTTTAACACTTTGATGAAATAGTATAGTAAGTCTTACTGTTAATACATACCAATAGGCATACAATATAAACTAGTCGGCTGTTTGGTAGGTTGCTTTCCTCTTGAATAAAGGATTGAATTGTTCTTATACTTGACTTATATGGAAGATGCAATTATAGAGATATCTGGAAATATTCATAGGAAGATATGAAGGAGAGTTTACTATATGTTGGGATAAAATTTTAAAAACTATGAAATGTGTAGAAACATTTTCTTTTCTCTGTTCACTTATTCAGTCAGTCATCTTCTCAGTCATGACTACTGATGATGAAGCAAAGTATTAGCATTGCCCAAGAATAATGGTATAGAGTTAAAGGAAGGAGAAGCATTACATTGGATAATAAGTGCATCATGCACAACAATCCAATGCTCAATCCCATAAAAGCCATCATGGAGGACAGGACTAAAATAGGAAGATCAGGAGGTGGATTATTTTTTTTACTTCTATTCTCATGCTTAAGCACAATTTTTTGCTCAACAGCTTTCCTCTTCTATTCACTTCTTTCCTGTATTTGCATTAGTTTACTTCACCTTACTTTCTACATATAAAATATATTCAGTGATAACTTCTTTACTTGATGTGGCAGAAAAGCTTTCTGCTGTGGCAATAAGGCCACCCTTTTGTTTATCTTTGAGACTTGTTTCTTTCAATTTCTGCACCAATTTACTTTCTTGAAATTATAAAAGCAAGTAGTTATATTTTCAATCATCACCTCATTTTCTTGTGAGGACCTGCTGCGTCATATTGTTGGGTTCAGCTTCTGCAGTTTGGAAGTCTGTAAATATTACAATTGGCCAGTTTTTACCCTGGCAATTAGGCCACAAGTACTGCTCCTATCACATCTCTAGAAATTTGAATTGTGAATCATGATTGTGCCCCTACATTTCGACAAAATATCAGGAATATAAGTTCATATCCTAGTGTTGTATCGTTTATGTTTGTAACAGTAACATAATATTGCAGACTCAACAATTCTAGAGGCCTGAATTGCTATGTTTTGTTATTTTGATTCAAAGCAGTTAATTTTGAATCATGTTGGACCTACCAATTACCCTGCTGCATTTCCTTATATCTGATATCAAATTGTTTTTCCTTGTCCACAGTCGCAGCTTCCACCTGATGTGCAATCCGCCTTACTGCAGCAAGTGATGAACCTCACACCAGAGCAGTTGAGTTCACTACCACCAGAACAGCAGCAACAAGTTATTCAGCTCCAGCAGATGCTTCGCTGAGTTCAATTCCAGCCAACTTAGCCTGATGGAGAGACACATAACCCAGACTCATTGGTTTACCAAAGTTAAGAAGGGAAAAAAAAATGTCCGGTTAGTGCAGCGTGGTCTCCAAGGCGGTCATTATAATCAGTCCAGGTTAATTTATCTCCATATTTTTTTTTAATAGTTTCTGAAAAAGAAAAAAGAAGCTGGTGATTGAATCAGTGTTGAGTAGTTGTAAATTGATTTTTCACACAAGATCCATTCCAGGATCTGAAATGCACAAGAGGATTGTTGCATTCATGTAACACTTATGAGCTAACAAGATAAGCAGATGTGAAAGAGAAGGCAAAAAAAAATTTTGGGCAACATTTTTATTTTTAGATTTGAAATTTCTGCTCCTATTGCACTAGTATGCTTGTCTATATCTGCTTGTGCCTGTGTTTTGCTTCGATTGTCTTCCCACAGCTTGTTTTATTTTATTTTATTTTGTTTTATTTTATGTTTCTTGCTTGCAATGGAAAAACATGTCTTAATAATTGCTTATTGGGTTTGGAGGATTTATTGTTTCTGCATTATTGCTTCCACTTAAAATAAACTATAATTTTTTTTCAAAGAAAGAGGAATAAGCATCAAAGTGAAATCTAGGATGCCACCAAGGTTGGCACCCTATAACCTCAGTTATGTGCCGTCAACCTCAGAATATTATTAAGAGAGAGAGAGAAAAATAGTACAATTAGGGTTTAAATAAAACCATAACCAAAGAACTGGCATGTAAAAAATCAAATAAAAAAGAATTAAAAGAATCTATAATTTGGAAGGCCTGTCCGATTCCTTTCAAGATAGGACAAAAAAAAAAGAGAGTAGAATTCAATGGTTACCATATTGAAGAGGGATGAGTAATGCAATATTAGCAATCTCTGTCATATCACTTAAAATAAACTAGCTTCTGGCATAATTGTAAAAAGCCCAAAATTCCTTTTTGCAAATTGAAGTGGCAATATCTAAATTCTGTTCCTGCTTTAGCTAAAAGAGACGTAGAGAGTTGGTTAGCAATTTTAGAACTTGAGACAGAGAAGGTATTTAAATTCCATCCCTTCTTTTGCCTGTTATTCCAGAAGAGATTAGGTTGCCAGATGGTTTGAAAGCCCTTTTCGTTTATTTTTTATTTTTTTATTTTTTTATTTTATTTTACATTCCTGTAAATACTGGCAAAGCATTGGATTTTTCTGTCCCAGGAACTGCACAACTGAATGCTACTCATATTATTCTCCGCTTCCTTTTAGATTAGCTCCATCTAAAATTAGTTTTGGAGTTTAAAATGTCACAAAATTGAGAAAAAAAAAAAAAGAGTTTGCAAAAGGAGGATTAGCTTAAAGATTAGCTTTCGATCCTATTCGCATCACTTGAGCTTACTTTCCCTTAATTTCTCTTCTCCCTCCTCTCTCTCTTCTCTCTCTTCTACTATGGTTTTCTTCTCTCTTCTACTATGGTATTAGGGGTGAGCATCGGCCGGTTCGGCTGGTTTTGGTAGTATTTTTTGGACTGAACCGAATACCTTCGGTTTGGAAAAATGACACACCGAAACTGACCATAAAAGGCTTTAAACCATTAGTCATCGGCTCGGCCCGGTGCATATATTTTCGGTCGATGTACTCAGTTTTAGACTATTCTTAAAGTATAGAAAAATGTAACTTGAACATTGCTTTGCCGCTGCTGGATATATGGAAAAAAAAAAAAAAAAAAAGCAAACAAGCAAACCTGACCTGTGGAAGTCCTGGAACATTGCTGCTGCTGCGGTGATGCACTGCTGCCTAGTGCTTGCTGCGGTGCTGCACTGCTGCCTAATGCAGTGGTGCCTGCTGTTGCGGGGCTGCATGGTGCCTGCTGGAAATAATTATGCATTAATGCATTATGCAATTGCATTAGAATTAAATATGCATGACACAATTACTGCCTTACTGGAATTTCAAGAAAAAAAAAATAATAATAACAATCCAAAGTAAATATAAATAACATCAAAATTAAAATAATCCAACATTTAAAAGCCTTAAAGGCAATACAACAATCCAAAGTTAAAAGCCAAAGTTACTTTCAGCCTTAAAGACAATACAACAATCCAACATTTAAAAAAGCCAATACCAAAAAGAACAAAAAATCCCATTGTGTCTAACAAGGCAACAGTCCAAACTCCAAACAGAATACTTTCAAAATTAATAACACCACCATTCCAACACTTCTTTCACTGCCAAAGCATCTCAAACCTGTCCACAAAAATTGAAATAAAAAACCATAGTAAACTATAGAAACCAAACACTAAAAAAAATAAAAATAAAAATAAAGCACTTATGTTTTACCTCTTAGTCTCTTACAACCTCTATCAATATTCAATAATCATTAATGATTGACTCATCTGAAAGTGAATCTGTGAGGAACAACAAAAAAACAAAAAGACATTTTAAGTAAATATAAATATAGATTTAAGCTTAACAACAAAGATTTTTAGGAGTAGATGAATATAATTTATTCAATATACACATACCTGGGTTGACCTTATCCATTTCCTCAATCCCATTCATCGAATCTTGAAGGTTAATAGGAGTAGATGAATCTTGAAGCCAATTTTGTGCACATATTATAGCCTCTACCATAAGTGGAGATAAAGAACTCCTAAAAGAGTCAAGAACACGACCCCCTGTGCTAAGTGCAGACTCAGATGCCACAGTGGATACGTGTATTGCCAAAATATCTCGCGCCACTTGGGAGAGGACATGAAATCTACAAGAATTGTTTTTCCACCAAGCCAAAAGATCAAAATTTTCATTCTCAGGTTCACAAGCTTCGCCCAAGTACTTGTCTACATCAGTTTGGCTTACAAAAATATCTTGCACCTCCAAGTGCCTCCTAAATTGGGATGCCAACTTTACACACACAGTCTTTGGCTGGGTAGAGGGTGGGGATGATTGTTGACTTGAAGTTGGAGCTTGCATGCTACTACTAGCCTGATTGCTGGCATACCATCCATACAACCTAACCAAAGCATCTTTAACTTTCCTTGTCATCTTTATAACTTTCTCACTCTCAAATGTTAGAGAAAAACAAAAACTCACAAACCTCAATTTGTATCTAAGATCTAAAACAACCCCAATGAATAACAATAGATTCATGTTATCAAGATTATCCCAATACTTCTCAAATTTGGTTTTCATCCCCATCGCCATAGATTTCAAATACACATCATCACTTGTACACATGGTATTTATTTCAGCTTGAAGCGTCACAAGCTCTTCAAAGAAATTATTACATGAAACATGCAAAGAACAGGAGAACTTCAAAGTTGCATCTTTAAAAAGTTTTAGAAATTGAACAAACATTCTAACTCTTTCCCAATCAAAATGGGCTGGAGCACCTAATAGCCACCTCTCTACCCCTTCCCCTCTCCCAGACACCAACCCCTGATCATCTCCTTAATCCTCTTTCTCACTAGTGGAATATCCCACCGCAACTAAAAAGTTCGGGTCTTCCTCTTCCAATTTCTCAAATGTCTTTTGGAATTTTTCTGCTATGTTAAGCATCTCATACGTGGAGTTCCATCTAGTGGGAACTTCCAAGCAAACACCTTTAGTATAAGAAATCCCTTCTTTTTCAGCACAAAGTTTGAAAGAACTTAATCTGGATGGTGATGAACGCACATACCTCACGGCATTGCGCACCCTAGCAATGGACTCGTCATACTTCTTTAAACCCTCACAAACTATAAGGTTTAATATATGTGCACAACACCTAACATGCAAAAACTCATGTTCCAATACAATACCCTTTCTACTCTTGGTTCTTTTCTTCAAATAATTAACAAGTATGTTGTTAGAACTCGCATTATCAACAATTATGGTAAGATACTTTTCTAACTGCCACCCAAACAAACAAAGTTCAACAGCCTTACCAAGCATCTCACCTTTGTGGCTTTTAACTAAACAAAAGTTTATAATCCATTTGTGTAATTTCCAGTCATAATCAATAAAATGCGCGGTCAGACACATGTAGTTAAGATTTTGGGTGGATGTCCATATGTCTATGGTTAGGCACACCCGTTGACCTTTCAATGCATTCCTCAACTTACCCTTCTCCTCCATGAAAATACTCAAGCAATCCCTCACAACTGTACTACGAGATGAGAGTTGAGTCCATTTAGGACACACAACTGATATGAATTGTATAAACCCCTTCTTATCCACAAACATGAAAGGTAATTCATCTAGAATAATCATTTCATTTAAGGTTCTCCTACATGTTTTCACATTAAATGCAATAGACACAAGATTACCACCATTCCCATCTTTACAAGATTAAAAACCTAGTATGGTTTGCCCCTTAACATGCTTTATATATGGGTATTTTTTACATTTAGTCTCCAGATGGCAAGCCATACTTGAAGTCCCATTAAGTTTAGTCGAACAAGCATAAGTAGTTTTACAGTAACTACATACAGCCCGTTCTTCATCACCCTCTAATTTTGAAAAATGATCCCCTACCCATGACCTTTTCTTACCCGCTTGCTCAACTTGGCATTTCGAGTAAAAGTACTCTTGGGTTCTTGAGGCTTGGATGGTGGGGCTGCAGGGGCAGGAGTAGTCTCGTTTGGTCCTCCCTCTTTGGTTGGATTTCCCTTTTTGGCTGCATCCTCCATCTAGCAAATTATTCAAGCAAAGTAGTAAACTATCAAATACAATTAATACAAAAAATGCAAAGTATTTAGGGCTCGGTTAGTCGACTAGGCAAAACGGGTTAGTTGACTAGCGAAGTTAACACTAGTTTGATTCAAAATCTAGGCACGGTTAGTCGACTAGACAATGTTGTTTAGTCAACTAGCTAATCGATTAGTCGACTAGTCAAGTCATTAGTCGACTACTTGTGGATTTTCACAAAAATTGCTCACTGTCACTACTTTAGTCGACTGGGCAATGAGGCTTAGTCGACTAAGCAATGTTCAAAATCAATATTTAGGAAAATTAATAAGTCTTTTGAGTTCATAAAAGCCCACTTTGATTTAGAAACATTTTTGACCAATCAAAAAGATTTTTCCATAGTTAAAACCTATGGTCTTTAAGTCATAGTAAATTGAGCCAATTATAGTTCATTCTAAAGAGAGATTTACAATATAAATCCTAAGCACTCTTACACAAGAAGGAAATCAATATCTTCATAAAGAATATTCAACACTTGTGCTTGGCCTGTGCTAGGCTTCATCTTTGATTTCAAAAATACTGTAGCTCTTTGCTCCATGCTCAAAGGTGAGTGTTTGTTAAGTTCACTTGAGCTTAGCTTTAATGATGGATAAGCCTTTTTCAATTGACAAAATGAATTCCATATGCATATATATACTAAAAAGGATATACAAGAACTATAGGATAATGTCAATCACTCAACAAGATTAGTCAAATAATCACTCAATAATGTTTAGCAATTAACAAGAGTGAATAACAAAGTATTCATATGCATAATTGAATATACATAGAACAATATTTATTATCATTAAACATTGAGCACAATTTGCATATAGAATAAATAAATCAATCAATGAAACAAATAAATCAATCAATGATTTGTGACTCACCCTAACAATATGCATATAAAGATACTAAAGATTATCATTTAAATCATATGCATATTTTAGATAAAACAAATTCATGATGCAAGAATAAGTCCATGATACAAAGATACAAACATCATGATGAATTTTACCACAATTCATGCTTGCAAATATACACAATATGCAAATCAAATAGAATCACAACACAATGATTGTTATCATCAAAATCAACTAATAAAGGTGGAAGCCATAAGGCTAACAGTTTTCTTTGTTTTAAGCATGAGTGTAAAATATACAATTGTGGATGAGGAAACGATCGCTGAGGTAATTCCCTTCCCTTGTGTAACATAGGTATTTATTTGCATGATTATTTTGATGATATAGCATGTTAGTTTTGCATAATAGTGTTTATTTGAGACCCTTAAGGTTATATTTTAATTTGCATATTTTGAGCATAGTTTTGCATATTAGCATATATAGTTACATTAGTTAGCAATTTTTGTATTTATTGATATTTTTAATTCATTTAAATCATGACTTTAAGTTAGTTTAATATTCTGTCTAGAATGTTAAATTGCCTTTTAATGCATATTTAAGTGGATTTTAGGGTGTTTTAGCTTAGAAATTGCATCTAGGATCAAGTAGGAACATGCATCTAGGCTTGCATTTTTGTCATTTTTAGTTTGTTTTTAGGGGAAATTACACTTTGCTTCCCTGAACTAAAGGATTGTTTTCATGTTGGCCCCTTATGGTTTCAATTGCATGAATGTGTTCCTTGAACAGTTTGATTGTATCAAATATATATATTACCACCTTTAGGGGGTAAAGTGTAATTACTTCAACAAATGTTATTGTTGAAGTAATTAACCTGGCTGCAGACCTTACTATTTGAACTTGAATTCTCTCCTCCCAAAGCTTCAACTCTTTGGTGTGACAATCTAGGTGTATCCCACTGCGAACCCCAATATTCATGCTAGTACTAAGCACGTGAAAATTAATTTTCTTTATGTTTGGGATATGGTTGTGTGAAAAGATTTACAAGTGCATTTTATTTCTACCCATAATCAAATAGTTGATATTCTAACAACGGATATGTTAATATAAGGTGCATCTAACGCAAAGTTGTGCCAGGTGATCGATCTCTATAGGGTTAGATGCAACTAGAACAAATTTTGAAAAATTGACTATTGGATTAGATACCTCTTTTATGAACCTTATGTCTGTCCAAAATCACAGTGGTCTAAAAAAATCGACCATAAAAAAAAGGTAATATTTTGAAGAAAAAAAAAGTCACAATTTTTCATAGTGATATTTTTCAAAAACTAACCGTTAGATCATTGTGATCTTTGGCGAACATAAACGTAATACACATAAGAAAAGTATCTAATTCAACGTTCGGTTTCTTAAAATATATTCTACATGCAATACAGAGGTCATATCTTATATTAACATCTCCATTCTAAGAAAAGGTTTAACTTTGGTGCAGTTCAAGACAAGTTGAAGATTAGGAGGGTGTTGTTAATTAACACATAAAATTTGACATCTAATGTAATCTTTTGATTTTAAATTGTTTTCCCTTACCTTTACTCTACTATAGATACAGAAATGCAAAGGCAAGATGATTCAATTATTCATTTATTATTCATATTCCTTTATTTTAAGTTGTCTAAACTCCCCGATGTCTATCTATAGGATAGGAACATACAATGCTTCCCCGAGACCTTTCATCTCTAGGTGCTTGGATAAAAGGGATTTAATTTAAATTAGCTAGTAGCTATCTCTACTAGTTAGCTAACAGAATGTCATCAACATGAAGAATATTGAGAAAAATATAAATCCTCCATTAATACTTTATTCCATTCTCTTGACCTTTTTCTGGTTCTTTGGGCCTTAAAGATTTATATTAAATCCATCTTTTCATTCAAATTGAGCTAGGCCAAATTTCAACACACATAACCTCTTCGGATTGCTCAATGATGGGCCAAACCCATGTCAGAGGAATCGTAACTAATTAATTCTTTTCAAACGTTACGTAATGACTTTTTAAACATAATTAAATTAATCCCTTAATACATCCACCAAAACTGCTAATATTAGGTGCACCTAATGATGCATGAGGTGACCTCATCTAGAGCTACTTGTAGAGCAAATTTTGGAAAATTGATCGATGGATTATACACTCCTTTCCTGTATGTCATGCTTGCCAAAAAAATACACTGATCCAACGGTTGGTTTCTGAAATAACCGACTATGAAAAAATAGTGACATTTTAAAGAACAAAAACGTTACAGTTTTTTAAAGTTACATTTTTCAAAAATCGATTGTTGGAGTAGTGTGATTTTTGGAATGCAAGACATATATAAGAGGGGTATCTAATCCAATGGTTAGTTTTCCAAAATATCTTATGCAAGTGGTTCTAGAAGAAATCACCTGATGCAAGATGCATCAAGTGCACCTGATATTAGCAGCTCTAATACATTCACATGTTGAATTAGTACATTCACATGTTGGATTAGTTGGTTGAGAACCACACCTTGTGAAGTAGATGCCGGTCTGAATTTCAACTCCTGGCAGTTAATTTCTATATGCTATCTCCTGGTGCAGTGGTGTGGGTGCTTGGGATTGAACAAAGGGACTAGTCTAACCCAAAAAAATAAAATAAAAAGACTCTACATTAATAATATTAAAACAATTTTGAACATTTTGGTTGTGTAACTCGGTGGTGGACTAGTGTATTTGGTATAGGATTTGTAGGAGTGTGTATGGGTTCTTTCCATGACAAAAAGGCAAAACAAATGGTCAATAACTCGTGTTAGAAAAAGCCCTTTAGCATTCTGTTGACTATTGTACGTAACTCCGCCATCTCGCAAACAAAAATTACACGTGATTTAAATCAATATATTTTCCTTTTCCTCATTCTCTATCATTTCCACGAGCGAATTGAATGACATAACTCCGACCAATTTTATCATTCCAATATTAACATGTACGTGGGCGCCAGTAGAGTATTATAATCGGACAAATTTTGTCAAATTGAACTAGGCCAAATTTCAACACCCATGTTAGATTTTAGACCGTTACATGTTAGATTTTAGACCGTTAAGTTAGCTAGATATTCTACTTAGTTATGTCATGTAAATCAAAAATTACACTGAAAAATAATGATATGTTGAAAAATATTACAGTGTTTTTCGGTGATATTTTTGAGAAATCGACCATAAGAAAAATATCTAATTAACTTCAATAATTCAAAATGTACGTGCATCCTATAATTATTAAGTAACTTTATGCTGGAATAAGATGAGTAGCTATCGATACTGACATGTCCATAATTAGAGAGAGAGAGAGAGAGAGAGAGAGAGAGAGAGAAAGACCTAGAGAGAGAAGATCGAGATCGAGGTAGTGTGCTCGAATGGAGTGGGGGCCGGGTTGGTGAGTCTCATTCATCAGCTAGGGCTGGTGGTGGTCTCTCTCGTGAATAAGGACTGCTTCCTAATAGTTTTGGTTAGGACGGCACGTGAAAAGATACATATGTATGGGCGTGCATGCACATATATTGAACAACGAGTCTCACCAGTCACCCACATGAGGTTTACAGGGAGTGGGTGATATAATTAGGAAGATGACACGTGAATCAGTTTTTCAAAACCTACCTCCATATATTGCTTTTTTTTGGGTGAAAATATTGCTTTCTTTTAATTTGTTCTGCACTCTCACATGCATTCATTTGTTACCCTCATATATATATGATCTATTCTTTGGCATATTATAAGACATAT
This sequence comes from Hamamelis virginiana, assembly GCA_017140935.1. NCBI lineage: Eukaryota > Viridiplantae > Streptophyta > Magnoliopsida > Saxifragales > Hamamelidaceae > Hamamelis > Hamamelis virginiana. The sequence goes on along the minus strand of JAESVK010000494.1, from coordinate 258,736 downwards.
ATATATATATATATATATAAGTAAGGACTTGAATTTTTAATCAATATGGGATAGATAATTGTGGATGCATATTTTGATCAAAAACTGGCCGTTGGATTAGATATTCTTCTTATGGATGTCATGCCTGCCAAAAATCACGGTGATCCAATGTAAAAATCTCAAAATTTAAACTATGAAAATTGTGACTGTTGAAAACTATCATAAATTTTCTCCGTGACATTTCCAAGAAACCCACTGTGGAATTACTGTGATTTTTTACATATATAACATGCTTAAGTATAGTATTTAATCCAACTGTCAATTTTTCAAAATATGTATCGCACAATTATCTATTAGCTTCATGCTTACATAAGCTTTTACGTAAGCTTATGTAAGCATGAAGTTAATAAATAATTTGTGATCTAGTTATTTGAGCTAAAAGATATTCACAACAACCCCCTTTGTTTCATTTCGAGAAACCAGACTATCATGTCCAGTATTCCCAAAATTTAAGACATGAAATCTTATAATTAGGGTTTGTTCTGAAATTTTAAAAACTGAATCAGATTGTATGTCTTCATTTCTTTAATATTATGTGATTTATAAATAAATAAATTCACAACTAATTTTTTTAATTTTATATCCGTGCATCAATAATTTATTGCACAAAGTTAACTAAGTTTATAAAATAATTTTTGCATAATGGTAAAATTAAAACCATTAGATTCATCTTTAGCTAACTATTTGTTTTGAGGGTTAGTTTGGTTATTTCAGTGAGCTGTAGTCATCTCGTTGTGTTGGTGAGACTAATGAAAATGAGCATGATGGTTACAAGATGGTTGCTTCAAATAAGCAATGAAAATGATCGAGATCGATGGTACCTTCAACCTTCCATCAAATTAAAGCTATATATATTGGACCAGCCAGCGACAAAATAAGTGGATGTTGATATAAGATTCTTCCAATCTCTCTCTCTCTCTCTCTATATATATATATATATATAAATAAGTGGATGTTGATATAATATATATTCTTCCAATATATATATATATATATATAGAGAGAGAGAGAGAGAGAGAGAAACGGTCCTGTCACGACATTCTTACGTACGTTCCTTATCGTAAGGACGTCCCTTTTGGAAGCCATAGAATTGTGAATGATGTTTTGAAAAACTGACCGTTGGATTAGATAATCTTCTTATGAATGTATTGTTGGTCAAAAATCATAATGATCCGATAATCGATTTTCAAAATACAGTACGTGAAACACTTTGACAATATTTACCGTTAGATGCTGTCAAAGTTGTTTAAATGTTTGTACTTTAAAAACCAACCGTTGGATCACTGTGATTTTTGGCAAACATAACATACATATAAAGATTATCCAATCGAACGATCGATTTTTCAAAAATATTTCTCCCAGTGAAAGTGTCCTTACGATAAGAGCGTAAGGACGTCCTTACAAGATCGGTTCAATATATAATCACTATTTAGCCAATTAATGGGACGTTGTAATATATATATATATATATATATATATATATATTAGAGCTGCTAGCTAATATAAGGTGGCCTCTTCTAGAGCTACTTGTTGAGCATATTTTCGAAAACTGACCGTTAGATTTGATACTCCTTTCATGTATATCATGCCTGCAAAAAATCACAGTGATCCAACGGTTGGTTTCTAAAAAATGTAACTTTGAAAAACTGTGGCTTTTTTGTCCTTTAAAATGCCACCTTTTTTTCACAGTCAACTTTTTAAGAAACCAACCGTTGGATCACTGTGATTTTTCGCAGGCATGATATACATAAAAGTAGCATCAAATCCAACGGTCATTTTCTAAAAATATGCTCAACAAGTGGCTCTAGAAGAGGCCATCTGATGCATCAGGTGCACCTGATATTAGAAGCTCTCATATATATATATATATATATATATATATATATATATATATATATATATATATATCACTGTTTAGCCAATTAATGGGACGTAGTAAAATCTAAACACACACCTTGTTTCAGGGGTTGTTTGCCAAACTCTAAAACTCTAGCTAAGGGATATACTTGGCCAAATGATTAAGTTGTTTATGAAAATAAAATGAATAAATAAACGAGAAAACCAACTTAACTTGATTTCTTATAAAACCAAATAATTAAATGTAAGGTGGATCTAACCAGACCCATTTTTTGGAATTTCCAAACAGACCCCAGTTCTGCTTCCTAAATCCTAATATATTTATATTTTTGTTTGGCTATAGCATCAAACCAATATTGGTCCCCAATCCATCCTTAATTAACCACCTAAGTACATTGAATTCCCTATCTTCATAGAGAAATACCAAAAACCCTAATGATATACCTTTGCTAAGTAAAATGATCAAGTAAGGAATACCTTACTTTATTAAAATAAGCTAATATCTCATGCCCGTCAGATCTCGATCAAGAAATAAAATTTAACGGTCATGAGACATTAGTTAATTTTAATAAAGTAGGTTCAATATTAGCGAGGCGCCAATTATATCAAATACAAGATTGACTCTATTTAATTGTGGAGAAAAGCCACTCATGTGAGTTGGCTCACTTAAATACATATGTACTACTTTTCTTTACTACACGACTTATAATTTTTTATTATAATTTTATTTGCCATTCAGTCTCTGCATTGACTTAGCTTCCACATGTTATCTTCATGCTTAGATGATTGTGTTTTAAAAATTTAATTAAAACACTGCGTTCAAGTCCCAAACTAATATTAATAAACAAATACTACCGAAAAAACGGAAACATATCAATTAACTACCAAACTATTAATATCAACGGTCTGGTTATTGAAGTGGCTGCTGGGTTTGAATTTGGATTGTTCATTGCTGAGTGCTCTCTCTCCCTCTCTCTCTCTCCTGAAATTGCCTCTTTTAAAATAAATGTTCAGTCTCACTAAACTCTGCTGTCTTTGATCTCATCCACATGCATTTTATTTACTATGTTGTTATGGAGATATATATATATATATATATATATATAAACGTTATTATGGGGATATCTCATTTTAACTAAAAGAAGTTAAGATTCTTGAGCCATTGGATTGAAATCTTGAAATGAATTATGCATTAAGTGAATAAGAATTCAAGGACTTATATTATTAACTGATTTTAGTAAAATAAGATAAAGATGATAAGATTAGCAATATATATATATATATATATATATAGACACACACACTAAAGTGGAGTCATATGTTATGCCAATCCATGATTGGCCCAATATGACTAAGATGGTCCACATACAACTGGACACAGTCAGTAACTTGATATGAGAATCAGTATTTAGTAGCCATCTGTTGCACCTTCCTCAAAATACAGAAACATTTGTCTGTTTTGTGAGCATTAAATAAATAAATAAAACTAAATATAAAATTAAATTTGGTCAGCCCAAGATGAATTGGATCAATTTTATTTCATTATTGTTTGGTAAATTTATTTTTTTTAATAAATTAATTTATTCAATCTTGTACGGAAAATGAGACATAAATACTTTTTTTTCCTCTCAAATCAACCATATATAATTCTATTTATTTAAAAACTAAACAACACTAAGAGGGTAGACTTAAGCTCTATTTGCGTTAGCTTTTTCTAAAATTACTTTTGGAGAACTATCTCTTCGATCTCGTACATATTTTTTTAAAGTTACGTTTAAACCATGTTCTTAGATATCAAAATTTTCATTTGTATTAGAAGTGATTGTAGCAATAGTTGGGACCTCTTAACTTTTACCATAATCATCAGTAATATAAAAAATTTACCAACCCAACCTATAACCCTTCAAGACATCTAAAAGTAACTATTACTCCATCTCTTAGATTAAGTAAAATTTTGAATTAAAAGTGATTTTAGAAAGAATCCTGATGATGCAAACATTCCCTTTCGATTCAATTCTAAAACAAGTACTAAGATTGAGCAAGATGAAATATGTACAAAATCCATCTAGCTATTTCATAATTAAGGTACTAAAATTAGGTTACGTGATCCTTGACTGCTTCAACTACTTTAATACATTTTTCTCACTCATATACTCAAATCTATTACTATAATATAAGCCAAGTCCTTCCTCAATGAGCTGAGTTGGCAAGCTCTCCATTTATTTTTCTTTTCTTTTTTCTTTTATTATTAATTCAAACTCTCTCTTCATTAAAAGCTTCTAATACTCTTTAAACAACGCACGCACCCCAAGTTTTTTTCTTTATCCAATTATTATCTTTTCTTACACTCATTTCAAATTCAAATTTCAAATGTCTATTTAAAAAATAATAAACCTCTCTTATTTCACATATTTCTGTGCTTGATTGGTCCAAATGCTAGCAAAAAAGATTCCATTAATATTATTTAATTTTAAAAAATAACAATAGTTCACAGTTAGTTTTGAGAAGAAAAAATTGCATTATTATATATTTATTTTTTTATAAAACTGGACAATATTAGAAAAAGTATTTTGTTCAATAATGTTAAAATTAAAATGGAATTAACTTTTTGCTAAATATTTAAATTAATTAAAATTGATCAAAATTTTTGATAAAAATTTATATTTTTCAATAAATTTCGTAATGTTCTACTATTATTTTCACAGCCAAGTATTGCTAGAGGTTTAACAAAAATTTTATTAAATAAAAAAATTTTTAAAATTGATCATATTATTTATTAAATATTTTATTTTTTGATAAATTTTTTAACATTCCACTATCATTTTTACATCCGGGCATCTCCGAGATTGATGCTAGTATCTTATTATATATAGAGCAGTTGTGCTGATGTGGCGGCCTAGAATTACTTCCCTCCCTCATACTCTTCTCTCCTTGATTCACTCCATTCATTCATTTCTATTGGTTCAAACACACCCATTATCTTTAATTCCCACCAGATGCACAACAATTTATGCAACCTTTCACATTCCAAGTACACACTCTCCCAAAAAAAATTATAGATAGACAGGTTAACAAGTCTATTTATTATTTATTACAATATTAATGCCACAGAGGTGGAGAAGCTTCGATCAATAGTGTGTGTTTAGTTTAGCTTTGTGTTTGTCAGTATTTTTTAGCATGCTTAATTGGTCCCCCACCCAAACAGATAAACATGAAAATAAAGTTAATTTGAGCGGTCTTAAGACCTCGGGGTATGTATTGTTGCATTAGGGCCTGTTTGCCGATGCTGTAATTTTGTTCAGTTTGGTTATGAACCAATTAATGTGCCCAGTTTTTGTTCAAACAATTATCTTTGAACTGCTTTTATGTTATACTTGATTTGTCTAACTCTCACTCTTGCTTAGGGCTTAAAGGTGTTGCACTTCCTTTGACTGTAAGTAATTTTTATTTTATTTTATTTTTATTACTGGGGTTTGATTTGAAGATAGATTGAAGCATGGGGTTAGCGTCCGTGACTTAGTGTTTTATTTTAAGAGAAAAGTTTATAGAGGTTGAATTTTTATTTATTTATATTCTATATATGTGGTGATAGATTAGTGATGTATAGATGCAGTATCTATATTGTTTTGGTTTCTATAAAAATTGAATCCTAACCTGAACTATGACAAATAGCTGTGCTGGGCTCAGTTTAGCAGAGGGTTTTGTTTTCTTGGGTCTCAAACAATGAAAATTTTAACTTTTATAAATTTATATGCCGTTTTATTTTCCCATTTTTACTACCAAACGGAGGTTTTTATATTATCATGTTCAGTGAATAGAGTTGATTTTTTGTATTGGTTGTGTTATCGCATCGCGCGGGTCAACACTAGTATTAATATAATAGAATTGGTTCATGGTCATTTTCGATGCCATGTGTCAAAATATAACGGTGAGGATTAAATGCAACACAATTCGACCTCTTGGTGTAAGTGCATATGAAAGACTTACCAAACACAAGGTGACTGGTACGTACTGCATGCCTCTGCCTACCAACCCCTTGTGTTTATCTGCATGTATATATATATATATACTTGCCATTTGGCATATAATATATATATATATTACAGTAGATAGTAGATATATATACAGTTGACGTAATGACGTGGAGGGGAGTGGTGGTTTGTAATGAAGTTGGTGTAAGTCGATCTATTCGTGTTTTCCTTCGACTTTCTAGGTGAAGTGTGTGGCGTGTCTCTTTCCTGTGAGTCTTTCTCTCTTACCAAACACCTCCTCCTACCTCCACTCTAAATATTATTAGTTAATTTTCAAAATTTTTTAATATTATATCTCATAGATTTAATTACTGCCTTCACACATATTAATTATCATTATTATTGGGCGGTGGATCATCATTGTTAATTGCCAAATATACCCTCATAAAAGTGAATTTCTTTTTAGTAAAATGCTTAACTTACACTATACTTATTACCATCTCCATCCTATATTCCAATAGTGTGGCATCCATCTTATTTTATCATATTAATTATCACATTAATTAAATATTATAATATATTTTTTTCTTTTTTAGCCCAAAAATCTAACCATAGCTCAATCATCTCTAATAAATAGATATCGATACATTTTTAATTATATACTGAAACTTTAGACTTTTTTTTATTGAGAGTTATGATACATATTATTAGTTTTTTTTTTTTTTTTTTTTTCAACATAGATAGATCGAGTATCCTTAGTTTACTACTACTAAGGTTTGGATCCAAATTAATTCCTAGGGATGGATGAGGATGAAATCATCTGCAAACTCCTTTCATCACGATAATTAAGGTATCAAGATTAGATGCAAGACCTGTCTTGACCAGTCATACGAGTGGAGATCTTCTGTCCCACTTTTTTGTACCACTTTCCTGTCCCCTCTCACAAAAATCCACCTTAAAAATTTAAATATGAATATTTATTAAAATGTGATATTTTCAAGATGGATTTTTGTGAGAGGGGATAGAATTAATTCACTCCATGTAACTAGTTGAATAAATGTTCCATTATTAATATGATTAATTATCATGTATGATGGTACATTTATCTGTACTGATATACTAAGTGACAAGGATAGAGATGATAAAGGAGAGAATACTTTTCTTCCAATCAAGCTAGGAAGTCCCACCTACAAGCTAGCTAAGATTATTTTCTATACATAAAAACAAATAATGGGCTACTAGGACACACCATGATAAGACTTTGAATCTTGACTACTTGAGCTTTCTCGAATTAATTGATCTTCTACTATACTATTATAGAAAGGGAAAAAACTTATTTTATTATATATTTTTCTCTATATTTTTCTCTATATTCAATAAATTGACTAAACTAATCCATTCATAACATAAACAAGTTTCAATTTCTGTTTTTTTTTTTTTTTTTTTTTTTTTTGGGAAAAGCAGTAATTAATTCAAAATATGAGATATAAGAGGATGAGGTAGTTTTTTATTCTGTGTTATAATTATCTTATCTCATGTTTCTCACTACTTCATCATAACCATCTTTTCTAATTCACAATTTTGATAAACTAGTTTTAAAAATATGGTGTATGGTTCATATCAATAAACTAGTTTAATTCAGAGCAATGCTATTTAACGACTTATTTCACTTGTCTATTTTTACCCCATATTAGTTGTCGTATGATGTGTGGTTCACATTAATAAATTTAATATTTTTATTCTTTCAGAATCTTGAAGATGATTGGTCCATAAGAGATAAGACGGATAAAATAGGTTGGTGAATTAGCGTTTTTGTTAATAAAGAAATTCAAAAAAAAAAAAAAAAGAAAAAAAAAAGAGTTGGAATTGCATTTTCACCCATTCAACTTACTCCCAATTTTCACAATGCACCATTGTATTTTTTCTTTCAAACACATTGACTCTCATGCATAGTTTTGATTGGTAATATATATATATTTTTTATTCTTTGATGGAAAAATGATTTGAACATAAACTTTTTATTGATACAAATTTCTGGGACATTTTGGAATCATTCTCCATCATTTCTTAAATTCTCATATAATTCTGATTTATAGATTATTTTTAGTGAATTTAATTCTCTGTGCAAAGAAATATTCATAATTAATAATTTATAGGATAAAAATTACTAATTTTTTCGTAAATTACTTCATGTTGCTAACAATCTATAACAAAATTTTCATCCAATGACAATGAATTTAGCGAAAATAAATATTGTGCACTAAATTTATTAATTGACATGAGGGTGAAAAGCATTACAGATCAAAACTATAGGGGTCAATGTATTTGAAAAAAAATTATAGGAGTGCAATGTGTAAATACGTGTAAGTTGAAGGGATTAAACTATAATTTTTCTATAAAACAAATACAACCATATTGCTTTAGAAGTTATTGAATTTCATACTTTTAGTTTTACTAGCAATGCACCACGTGCGTTGCACGTGTAAATTTTGAGAAAAAATTAATAAATTAAATATAGTTTGAGCAATATAATGAAAATAAAATGTTTAAATTTATTAAAAAATTTTATTTATGAGAATTTAAGAAATTTAAAAACAACATTAATCAATAAATACGAACTCAATAGGTTACAAAATTTTGATGTTACATTTTTTTTTTTCAAATAAGAAATAGAGCGTAAATCATACAATATTTAATAATTTTTAAAATTGAATTATATCTATAAAAAAATTAAATTAAATTAAAAATACTTTTATTGTGATTTGTAGAATTTTATAAGACCATGATTATATAAAACAAAAAATTATATTTTTCCTTAAGAATTTGACCGTGAATGTAAAACCCACAATAGTCATGCAAAAACAATGTCTTTCACCTACTATGTACCAATGAGAATAATAAGGTTATTTAGATTATGAAAAAAATTAATTGACAGTAAAATTCTTGAATAAAGTTTTTAAAAAGATTTAAATTGCTAAAATTGTACCAGGGTATAAGAATTAATTTAAATTAGGATGAAATTTATTGATAAAAGAATTTTTAAGTCAAAGAAACAAATGGCTAACTTACAGAATCGTGCAATGTGTCATAAATCAAAACTATAAGAGGTCAATGTGTTGCAATTAAAATTATAGGGATGCAAAGTGTAAATCGATGATAGTTGAGGGGTCAAACTGTAATCCTCCTCTTCTTTTATTTTTATTTTTATTTATTTATATTAAATCCTTTTTAGATAGTTATCTCTTCACATACCTCTTTAGAATTACATTCAAACCATATCTTTACCTATCAAAAATTTCATACCAAAAGTGATTGTGACAAAAGTTGGGTCACAATCACTTCTGATATGAAAATTATGCCAACCATCCGATTACCCGTCAAGTAATCTAATAGTAATTATCATTCTATATTTTAGATCAAATGTAATTTGGAACTCCAAAAGTTATTTTAGAAATTTAGGAGAAGCAATCACATAGTTTGTATCATCTCGTTGCTCTGTCTCTATGTCCAATTAAAAACAGTAACGAATAATATTTGGGTATATTTTTACTAATTTTATAATTTAATTCTTCTTAAAAAAAAGTTTTTCCGTTTGAGGTTCGAATCTCAATCCCACCCTATGAAAAATTGGGTTAAGGAGAATTGGTTTTATAGAATAGAATGTAAAATTGTATGATTTTCTTGATTATATATTATATATTAAAAAAGAAAAAGAAATTTAAAAACAAGTCAGTTTTGTTGATTTCTCAAGAAACAATTAAGTTTTTTTTTTTTTTTTTTTTTTTTTCCTTTTATCAAAGAATATAAATTGTTGATGGAAAATTATCTATGAACAAAATCCATAGAGGATATATCTATATATCCTTCTCTCTTTGATTCCATACTTGTATAGTTGTATGACTTGTATCCCACAACTGCCAAGGGGCTACCTATGATAAGGATAAACCTTATCCACTTTAATTTATTGATGATGATGTGGAAACACCTGTCTATCTATCTAAAGCCAGATTCAAAAAGAATTCCAAAACTTACCCAAAATATATGAAGTCTATTGTCACATCTCACAAAGTATTCAAGCCAGACTTGCACATACACCCATGACCCAACCATTTAAAAAAAAAAAAATTAAAAAAAAAAACAAAAAGTTTATTATTTTTAAGGTTTGAAAACATAGGAAAAATAAAAGTTTTTATTTTTTTTATTTTTTCATTTGATATTTTTAATGTATAACAAAAAGAAAAACAGATTTCATAGTGATATCCTTGCAGGGGTTGTAAGCTTTGATCAACCTATGAAATCTTGATTCTGCTTTGCACATACTCTAATAGGGCTTACTTTTTCTTGGCTAACTCCCCAAAAGAGGGTTTTCATTTATTGGGTTCTTCTCTTTTATTAAGCTTTCATCTTAAGTTTATGTAATACTACAAAAAAAAAAAAAAAATTCTCAACTTGAAATTAGATTTCATTTTAGTATACTTTACTTTAAAATGTTTCAAAACAGTTATTAAACTATTGACGTGTTACACTTTTATTTTCTCGCTCAATGGAAGAATATGAATTATTTTTTCTCAACTTTTAAGGCTTTCAGCTTCTTTATTGTAAAGTCAAATTGAAAGATTCAAGTTGCTATGAAAAATTCACATATCCTACTTTAGTACCAATAACTCGAAGAAACATAAGCCTTACATGGATTAGTCACACTATTCGTCAAATTTCTATAACTTTTTAGTTTTGGTATGAAGCATGTATTCTTTTCTTTATTTTCTCTTTAATAATAATATTTAGGATATATTTTTGTAGTTTCTCCTTAATAAAAATTTGAAGAAATTTTGGAATCTAGAAATGGTTTGATATTGAGATTTTTTTTTTTTGTTCTGTTTTTTTATTGTGGAAATGATTAGATCGGATAAAAATATCTACAAAAATGAGTAAAGACCAAGCCTAGATATGTGGATATAAGTTATATCCACATGAAGGATTCAAATTATTGTGTGATGCATATTTTAGAAAACTGATCGTTGGATTAAATACTGTATTTATGAATGTCATGCTTGCACAAAAAAAAAAAAAAAAATCACAGTAATTCAACTGTCGGTTTTTCAGAAATGTCATTAATAAAAACTGTGATAGTTTTCGACTGTTACAATTTTTCATAACTATATTTTGAAATTCTGACATTGGATCATTATGATTTTTGGTGCGCACGACATCCATAAGTACAATATTTAATTCATCGGTCAGTTTTTCAAAATATACATCTTACAATGATTTGTAGCCCTTCAAGTGGATATAACTTATATACATACATGTGGACTTGATCATTACTCCTACAAAAATACTGAAGTATGAATTTGAGAAAAAAGACTACTAATGCATGTGAAGACTACAAAAATACTGATATCTTCCCTGAACGGGGCAAAATCTTTTTTTAGAAAAAAAAAATACATAAACAATCTAACGTTTAAATCTGATTTACTTTAGTTCGACCTTTTAAAATATTTTAAAACATTCCTTAAATTTTTTTTAAAAAAATGCAGAAATTTGATAAATATGATGACCAACTCATTTTGAGATTAATATTTTTATTAAATTTTTAGGAAAGCTGGAGTTGTAGACTATTTTACTGGTACAAAAGTAAGATATATGAACTTTCCACAATAATTAAAATCACTTGATCTGATTTTAAAATAAAAAAGTTACATACCTTCAAAATTAAGAAAAAATTATTTTTTTTTAGTGACAAAAAATAAGTTAAAAGTATAATATATCAATAATTACGGTCTATTTTGAAACACTTTAAAGTAAGAGGCCTAGAGTAAAATCTAACCAAAATAATAAGAGTGTTTTTCAAACAAAAAAGAAAAAAAAAATCATTTTCAACCCAACCCACCAGAATCGCACCATTTTTTTTTCCCCTCTTCTTATACAACTATTATTTATTTATTTTTAAATAAATAAAAGGATAGTGGGTAACTTTATTATTATTATTATTTTGGATAAAAGGGGTAGTTGGTAATTTCACCATCTACACGGAAGCGCCCATCCATTTCGAATGCCAACGAGAAATATATATATATATATATATATATGGGCTGGTTCACATGACACATTAATTTGGCTCTTATAATTACTCCTAATCTCCTCCATTGCTTTTACTTTAATCTAAGGGCCATGAATGCATTGATTTTAAAAATAAGATTTTGACTTTTGCATTTTCTCTCTCTTGCCCATTTACTAGGAGACATTTTTTAACCGATTCTATAAAAAACGTCCTAGACATTTTTACTAGGAAACATTTTTTTTTAAAATCGACCGTTGGTTACATAATCTTTACATGTATGTCATGTCTGTCACAAATTACAATGATCTAACGGTTGGTTTTTAAAATACAAATATTTAAACAACTTTGACAACATCTAATGGTAAATACTGTCAAATTGTTTCACGGATTGTCTTTTGAAAACCGATTATTGGATCACTGTAATTTTTGTCAGACATGACATTCAAAAGAAGATTATCTAATCTAACAGTTAGTTTTTAAAAATATCATTCTTATGGCTTCCAGAAAAGACGTTCTTACAATAAGGAGCGTAAAACGTCCTGACAATATTGCTTTTATATATATTTTGTTTCAAAGAAGCAATGAACACTCATTGCCGGCATATAACCCTACCACACCTCTAAATGTAAATCTAAATATACAAGCTAATTAAGACAATGTTTGGTTGGACTTTTTAGTTCTTTTGATTTTGACATGTAAAATCAATTACTTCATTATAAAGCAAAATCCACAAAGTAAAAATATATTTTGTACTTTTAAAATTTTATACCTATCTTTTGTTTTCAATTTTTTTTTTTTTTTCCAAACAGATTTGTATATAAAAAAAAAAAAATAAAGAAGTAATTTAAAAAATTCAGAATAACAACTAACTTAAAAATCAAAGTAAAACATCAAAAATGCATAATCCAATAAATATCACTCTGTCATTTCTCGAAATTTGATTCATTGTTGAACTTTTGTCAAATATTTGATTAACAATGTCAAAACTATATTCTCTTCAAAACAATTATTAAACAATTAAAGAAAAGTGCAACATCACCCATTCTAATAAGACAAATTAGATTTCAAATTCTTTTTCATAAGATTCTTGACAATTCATAATTTAATTTTTCCAAACAACTTGTAACTTTTTCTTAAGTGTACACCTGTTTTTTTTTTTTTTCCTTTTTGTTTAATAAATATAAAAGATCATGGGTAGAGCTACATACAGTGAAGAGGGGGTAGCTAAATAAAATACTACTCGAAGCTATTAAGTGTAATTTTTTTATTTATCCGTTAAATTTCTAAAGACTACTCACTCTCAAACAAACTTGGTGCATATTTTGTGGAGAGCAGCACACCTTGCTTTCATTATCCCCTACATTAGAGTCCGTTTGGATAAGCTTCTACTTCCTATTATTTTTACTTTTAAAAGTAAAAAGATGAAAGTTTTGAGTGCAAAAAATTTGTTAGTTACTTTAAAAATTTGAAGTTTTGCTTTATAGAAAATATAAAAAAATTTTATTTTTTTACTTTTAAAAGGAGAAAAAATAAAAGTAGAAGTTTATCCAAATGCGCCCTAAATTTCTGGTTTCATCACCATAAATGATACTTTTCAAGTGCTTGAGCATTTTTTTTTTGGTTAATTAATTTTTTTTAACCTTTAAAACCAAAATAAATGTTAGCCGAACAATGCCTTAATTTTACAATTTATCGCGATACTTGTTTTCAATTTATCACGATAAATTTAGATTTAAAAAATTAATAAAATCCATCCTTTAAAGTAGCTCCACGTCAGGAGGGTTGGTGACTTTACAAATAACCCGAAAAAACCGCTCACCGCTTTCTTCGTCTTCGGCCACTCAGTTGTTTACCGCCTGCTATCATGCGCACCTGCTCCTCCTCCTCCTCTTCCTCCCCTTGCTCACCCTGCGCCGCATCACCTTCTGCTTCCGGTTTCCGGTAAACGCCATTGGTTTGCTTCTCCTCTCATTGTCTTCGTACTGCCATTTATTACGTCCAGAGAGTCTCCTTTTGTTTGTCCGGAGAATAGTTCCCGGAGAAATTTTCCGACGAGAAAACATTTTTCTGTTTTGAAAATGGCGGAAAAGAAAGAAAAATGAAATTTTCGATTCTTATGAGAAAAACTCAAAAAAGTCAACTGTGGTTATATTGTGCTCTCGGCTGAGTTGAGTTTTTAATGCAATGTCTCGAGGTTCGAAATTCAAATTTTTTTTTTTCTTTTCCTTCAGTTTCTGAGCTACCAAACGGACAATGAAAGGCTCCAGTATCTCTCGAAATTTAGTTTTTGTTTCCCTCCTCCCTGAGAATAGATCATGTTTTCCGCTGAAACAAATGGTTTCGAATCTGTTCGGTTATTGTTTTTCACGAGATTGATGTTAAGTTTCTCTAGGGTTTTCGCTTTGATTTTTTGGATCTTGATTCACGTAATCATGGAATGTTGTTGTCGTTGTTGTGTTGCAGCGTTGGTATGACCTGTTCAAATCTGTTCCTTCTGTTCAGACGGTCAAGATTTCTGTGAGAAACGTTGGTTTTTTTCTTTAGAAAGTGTTTTACATTTTGAGGACTTGTTTGATATACAAGAAATTATGGAGGCTGCGTGTGGTTCAGCGTTGCAATTCTCGACTTGGATTGGTTCAGAAAAGATAGGAAGAAAAGGGAATGGTTTTGTGGGACTTAATCATAGATGTAGGAAAGAGTATAGCCTTCAGGTGCTTAATGTAGATCATTCGCGATGGAAAGGCATTTCGACTTGGCAGAGACGGTTTAATTTTGGAATTTCACACTCCTGTAACGGTTCAGAAGGTGGTATTAAAACATTGGCGCCATTTTTATTTGTTATATTACATATTTATATATGTATATATATGCTGGATTTCTTACATTTTTTAGCTTTGAATACGCGTTTTGTGTTGTTGATGAATGATAAATATTATACCTAGTGTTTTCTTGAAGGTATTTGGGGCATTTACCTTGAGATGAATTATTTATGAAATGCCACGAATCACAAGAGTTTGAAGCTATGATTTTTATGTCATATAAACATCACTTTGGTTTTTCCTTTTTAAGTGTGTTATTATTACAAAATTTCTTGGTGTTTTGTTTTGCCTATCGATTTGAAAAGTGAAATTGTAAGATAGTATCCTGAAACTCTGATTCATTTTGTACAAAAACGTGTACCCAAAAAAAAAAAAAAAAAAGTTAACTTTTTACAATCTACTGGCATGGGAATTGTATCTTAGAAAATAATACGTTAAATTTATCATGAGAAAAATGGGAAAACCCTGTTATCTAACACAGTTTCTTAGTCACCAAATTGATACGTTAAGGTATGGCCAAAAAAAAAAAGCAAGGCGTGTTAATTGTAATATCATTATTGGTTTTCCAGATTTGTTCTTCTGAATCCTACTTGATACTTGGTGTTTTAAATTTGTTATTCTGAATTCTGTAAATTCCCATATGTCCGGGTAATTTGATTTC
The DNA here is from genome assembly GCA_017140935.1 of Hamamelis virginiana. Taxonomy (NCBI): domain Eukaryota; kingdom Viridiplantae; phylum Streptophyta; class Magnoliopsida; order Saxifragales; family Hamamelidaceae; genus Hamamelis; species Hamamelis virginiana. Next base: position 243,328 of record JAESVK010000494.1, on the reverse strand, counting down.
TAATATTGTTATAGATTTTTTTTTCTTTCATTGTATTTCCCAATATATATATGCTATTTTTATGTATACAATTATTTTGAAACAAGTGTGATCATGATGTTTTCGCCTCACGGTTCAAGGCTTATGCTAACACTTGTGCCTTAAAAAGAATTAGTGATATGTTCGTACAGATTGCACATATTGAGATTGCTTTGCATAATTTCTGTGCAAGTGCATTTGTGAAACGTCTGAATTTTGTTTCAGTTATTCTTAACTTTTGAGTTATGGAGACCTGAAAGCTCACATTTTTTTCCTTGCACATTGCTTTGTATAATAGTGTGGATTTGTATCTTGCATTCAGTTTTGGGGGTTTCCCCATTTAGTGGTTTGGACACCTGCTAAAATGACATGAACTCAGGGGACTACTGAGATTTAATTTCAAATTTCTAGTTAAAATAGGACGTCAGTTTTAACTGTTTAGTTACAGTCGGAGTCTGGACACTTTGAATCTTGACAATTTGCTTTAAGACTCTAGATTTGTGCTTCTTGGTGTTTGATGTGTTTTTATTTTTATTTTTATTTACTTCACACACACACACACACACACACACACACACATATATTATGTTTTGGATCTTGAGATTCCATTTTATAACATAGTTGTTCATCATTATATTGGGGCGGGGGGTTGGATTACCTTTTCCCCTGGAAATTACCCTGTCGTGAGTAAGGTTCGGCATTTCTTGTTCAAATTATTTTGTTTTCACCTATCTCTTATTGTGGATTTTGGAATTTCTCCTTGAACTATATTGTTTCACTAGTAGCTACTCTAGTGCTTTGTGGACCTATGATATGAATAGGGTTTGAAATTTTTATACTTAATGTTAAACAGATGAAGGTAAGCTTACTAGTTATTGTTTACTGATTGTTCTTATTGGGAAATCTTATGTCCAATTCTGCAATCTTATTCTCAGTTTTGGGTAACTGTTAATTATATATTTGTACATCATTGTTCTCATAGACAGTCCAGTATGGGTATGTGGTACTTTCTTGTATTGATGTGCATATACTTGGTCTTACCCTCATTACCAGTATATACACTTTATTCTCTTACTTGTGTAAGTCTTTATGACCCTTTAGCCATTTAGACTGCTGAAAGAGGTTCTATTTATTCTTGTTACGAGGAATGAAACTCCTGATTTTGGTGGCTCAATGTTATAGTGGGAAATCACAAATATGTTTTAGATACTTATCAACAGAAGAAGGCCCTAGATATAAATTTCGTACATACAGAAATGCTGCTCTTGTTTCAAATGTGCAGTGGTTTCGTACCAGCCTATTGCATGGATAGCGAGATGGGAATTTCCTAGACAATAAAAAAAAAAAAAACAAAAACAAAAAATTATGGGATGACTTATTTTGGATTCCCATTTCCCAGGTTGGTAAGTAGAGTGTCACTAACCCAGTTGGGACATAAAGAATGATTGAGCTACTAGGTTAACCCCAATTGAATCATTATTTTAACCTATGTAAGCTTCTAGGTTATACTAATTAGTCTAATTCAATATTCAAATATCATATAACATTGAAATACATATCATTTACAATCCTAAAATAAATAAATAAACATTACATAAGAAAAGATATAGGAATTAGTCATCATCACTATCCTCCCTGATATGTAGCGAAATTTGTCTATAATTACTGATATTTATCAATATTTATAAAAAATGATGAACAATTCGAATTTTATATTGGTACTTACTGAAAATGATATTTTGCGGACCAAAATTTTGTCCATTTTAGCAAAATTTAAGAGCATGTTTTCTACTTAGACTTTTGATTTTATCTGTAAAAGAGGAAAATATTAGGAGGGAAGAGAGTATGTAAGTGACAGAAAAAACAAAAAAAACAAAAAAAAGGGGGAGAGGAGTCACAAAAGCATCTCTGTGCCTTGAAAATATGATATAGATCCGTTGCGTGCACTACTCTATTAGAAAGAGAATCCTTTGAACATCTGTTCCTACTATATGAGAACAAGCCATTCATCCTCAAGGGAACTGAAAAACAAGCTTCATGATATGGAATAAGTGCCCATAACCTTTCTTTTCAGCAGAAGCCTGACCTATAGGAACTGTCTACAGTCACTTTATAATGTTTGAACCAAAGGCGGTCTTAAGAGCTTGAAGGGGAGTGAGAGTTCCACCTTGGTTAAGTTACGTTCTCCCTGCAGGTCCATAAAAAAGGTCGAGTGGTTCTTCCGCTCAAATTCTATTACAGGTCATAAGTTTCCAGTGACTTTTACAGGAGATTTTACTAACAAAGAATTGATGAGATTAAAGTTCCTTCCAATGCAAAATTGTATGAGGACATGTATTATGTGGAAGATATTACAGGACCAATTAGTTGAAATTCTATTTGCCTTTATGTTTCACCGTCTGTTACATGATTAAACTTTACGTCAGACTTAATCAAATGTCATTTTTTCATCTCCTTTTATAGATCAAGTTTATTGGAACTTTGCACATATTTCCTTCTTGTCATTGACGTTTTGTGTTAATCATAATTTTCTTGTAGCTCCTACACTGGACTCAGGAAATTTTTGTGCTTCTTTTGATGGAAACTGGTTGTTAAAGGTATGGAACTTTGTTAACAAATTATTCGATCCCCTTGACACACTGTGATGTTTTATTATTATTATTTTATGATGGCTAATGTAAGATTGCTCGCATATGACATCTGAAACTAAAAGGTTGAGATTAGGTTTTGATTGCTGTAATGCAACTTTGTACATCCATTTGATCAGGGGTGTTATGATTGCAGAAGAAAGCAGAGGAGGTTTCTTCATGCTTGAAGGGACGCTGTATATTCCTTGTCGGTCAGTTCCCTTTCTGAAACTTTTCTTCTGAGATGACCCTATTAGTTATTCTTGTGATTAGACTCTATGAAGTATGGAATTCAGGAATGATGGGCTCCGGAAAAACAACTGTGGGCAAGGTTTTGTCAGAAGCACTAGGTTATTCTTTTGTTGACAGGTTTGTGCCTTCTCCGTATTTTGTTTGCTTTCATGGGATACTTTTAAGAAAAATGGCTAGGGATGTGGTTCCCAAATCAGAGGTTGACGGTAAAGCAGCTTAGGAAAGCCACAGCGATACATATTGATAGATAGGATCGACAATTTTGTGGCATCGGAATTATCTTTTCCTTTGAGGACTGCCTTCTTAATTGGTTCTTACTTTGTGTCTGTCAGTAACCATGCTGCATTGGTTGGATTATGAGTGTTGGTATCTGACACAAGTACAGGGTGCCGGATTCAGCAAATTCAAAAAATTAGGATTCCTGGACATAGAATTAATGTATTATTAAATAATGTGGTAGAGCACAGTTAATTGTGTATTCTAATTTGAATTAATAGTAAATCCAAATTATAAGGCGCTTGATAATTTGAAGTAATACAGATAGGTGCTTCATATATGTACATATTGCATATTCTATTCTATATCTTAATTAATGATGTTCAAATAAAGATTGGGAAATATAGGATTGTTGTACCAAAATATGTCAGACATGGGTACTCACTTAGATATGTTCATGCCACATCGGTCACTGAATAACCTAACAATTCACTCAATAGCTACCTTCTATTTCTTACCAGATGGTGCTCTGTAGTGCAATAAGTTCTCTAACAATTAATCATTAATTGTTTTTGTGGGTGTTCCAGTGACAAATATGTGGAGCAGATTTTGGGTGGAATTCCTGTGGCTGAGATCTTTAACCAGTGTGGTGAGAGTTTCTTCAGAGATTATGAGGTTTGTTGGCAAGCAATGCACTTATATTACCTGCTGCATCATCCTATCTCTTGGTTCTAGTCTAGATATTATTTATTTTTTTAAAAAATTCCAAGTTTATTAGAGGTCGTTAATATAGCCACCACCTAATTAGTGGCCATCATTTGTTGAGAAACTAATCATTCATTTGTATAATTTAATAGCTGAAAGTAAAGGTTTCTCCTCTTTTTCAGAGTGAGGCATTGCAGAATTTGTCTTTAAGACCCCAGCTAGTTGTTGCCACTGGTGGCGGTGCTGTGGTTCGTCCTGTTAACTGGTATGGTGGGGCCATAGATATAGAGATATTAATCTTTACGTTCTCTTATATGTTACCTTGCAGTATATTTCTCACTTGTAATGTGCTCCATGATTATTTTTTGAATTTTCAGGAAATATATGAAGCAGGGGGTCTCTGTATTTTTAGATGTACCTCTGGATGCCTTGGCAAGGAGAATTGCTGCTGTAGGAACTGATTCTCGTCCTCTTTTGCATTTTGATTCAGGCGATCCTTACACAAAGGTGGCTGTTGATTCAATCTGATCACCCTTCCTAGAGGATAATTCCTTCATTGTTTTGTCTTTGGCTAGATATTGTAGGCTTCAGTTAAGAAGGGATCTAAAATGTCTTTATTGGTTTTGACACTTAAATCTTCAACTTCCTGCAGGCTTTCATGGGATTGTTTACTCTTTCAAAAAAGAGAGTCGAGGCCTATTCGAGTGCTGATGCTAGGGTTTCCCTTCAACGTATGTCTTCCCATATGCATTTACTACTTGTTTGTTGTCATATCTTCTTTCTTCTTTTGTTATTTCCAGTTAAATGTTAGAAGATGTGGTTGCTTTCATCACTGCCAGGAAACATGGATTCTAGAATTGGCTCCAAAAAAAGAACTACCGCTCTTATGTTTGTGTTGTGATAACTATTGACGTAGTGCACTAAATGAGATAAATGGTGGCGTGGCCAGCCTATTGTGTCATGGACCACTTTTTGGCTTCCATTACTTCATTTGGGAAGTGTCAAAATTGGCTACGGCGTTTTAATCAACAACCACAATACATCAAACAGCTTAAAACGTATTTGGAATTGTCATCTGTAAGATGAGGCATGTAAGGCTTAATTTGACCTTTTGCTGATAAAACTGGCATTTGATGTTGGAGCAACTCTCCAGTTGATTCCATTAGTGGGAAGCAAACTTGCTCCCTTGTGTTGTGTTCCCGCTGAATGACTTTTACAGAGTTGGAGTGGCATTTGGGGCTAGGGGATCCCTTATGTGTATGTCACTAAAGTAGTTTGGACATCCACAATGCGGTGTGTGTCTTGTTATGTAGATTATGCATCAATGTTGAAATTGTTGAACCTTTTTTGCTTTTCAGATATTGCAGCCAAGGCCAGTCTCGAAGATTTATCTGATATCACACCAACTGCAATAGCAATTGAGGTCTGCTTTCATCCTTGTCCTTGTATACTTTCTATTATTATTTTATAAAATGTAAAACAACTCCATTCTCCCAGCCCCCACAAACACACACTCACACACATGAGGAAAAAAAATAAAAAAACTGTAAAAGGGGAAAAAAGGACATTTTAGATTGCAAAGTTAATGGGGGGTCTCTTGATCAGTCTCAAGAAGCTAGAGTCAGAGTTTGAACCTCTGCACCCTTGTCTGGCTATAAAAATGTAAGGAAGGAATAAAATAGAAAAAGAGAAAAAGGAAATGTGAAAATGTGTATGTCTACTGCTTAAAATTAACTCAATTTGAGATTTTGGCAGGTACTCGTACAAATTGAGATGTTTCTACGGGGCAACAATAACAATTGCATGTCCATCCGGATTTTTCCGTAATTATTCATTTTTCTCTTCACTGTTCTGTTTCTTTATTTATTGTAATAATATTACGTGTTTTTTTTTTTTGATAGAAAGTGTCAATCCCTAGTCCGCATTATAAGAACCAAAAAGTTAATAGAAGCGATTTTTTGCTTTCGCATACTAAAGCTTAAAAATGTACAGATGACATTATGTCTCAATTATCTATTAAATATATATTTCGTTTATCCTACATTGTGCACACTCGTAGTCTTCTACTGGCAGTTCAAGAACTGTTGTTTCAGGGATTGACTTTTGTAAAGCGAAGAAAATATATAATGATAAGGGATTGGAATGCAGCAACAATATCCAGGTTCTCTCTCTCCCCTCTATATAGGATCTTAGATTATTCTAGTAGGTGCATTAGATTGTTAGATTTGATCAAATGGTCCTTATGCATAGACGAGATGTATATTTATATGGGTTGGGATTAAGTAAACATAATCTTTTTTAATCCATTCTTAATAACTTTTTGTGAGGCTTATATCTTACAAAACTCAAGGTAAATTACATGTTCATCTTGTCAAATATGAACTTGATTAGAGATTAGAAGTTGCATTAACCCAAAAAAAAATAAAAATTAGGAGTTGCTTTATTTTAAATATAAAACGTAATGTAATTTAATTGACTGTAAAGTAGATTACAATGTAATTTGATTACATTGGTAATTTAAATTACATTCCAAATTACATCCTACTTGTTTGGATGAGTAGGGAATGTGAAGTCAGATTACATTACATTACCCAAAAATGCGTTTGGATAGCCATGTAATTTAATTGACTGTAAAGTAGATTACATTACATTACCCGGAATAACATTACATTACTTAGAAATGTGTTTGGATAGTCATGTAATTTACTTTACGGTCAATTAAATTACATGGCTATCCAAACGCATTTATGGGTAATGTAATGTAATCTGACTTCACATTCCCTACTCATCCAAACAAGTGGGATGTAATTTGGAATGTAATTTAAATTACCAATGTAATCAAATTACACTGTAATCTACTTTACAGTCAATTAAATTACATTACATTACAGGCAACCAAACGCCCCCTAATGGTTGAAGACTTTAATTCATATTACAGCTTTTCTTCATGGTAGACTACACCCGTAAAGTGGATTACATCCGCACCATGACGCGCCAAATATGATTTAAGCTATGTAATGTAATATGAGATTACATTACATAGCTCTCTACAGGCAACCAAACGCCCCCTAAGTGTTGTTCTAGGTAATGACTTAAAAGGGAGGTTAATTGAGTCTTGGCAAATTTTAACCAATTATATGGAAATTAAAATCAATTAAATCAATGTAAATAATAAATGAATATAAATACAAGAGAGAAAAAAGAGAAACGAACTCAGCAATATTAATGTGGTTTTGGC
>JAESVK010000494.1:214328-235882 GCA_017140935.1 Hamamelis virginiana | reverse complement strand
TTCAATTTGTTGAGATTTTGACATACATAAGTATACTTAATTTTTACTGCTTTAGGGGTAAAAATTAAGTACACTGCTTAGACTTTCAAGACTACGATATGTCACCACTTTCAATGATCCAACAGTCCACCATCAAACTTTTGAATTTACCGTAATTGATGTATAGGGACCGTTGGATCGTTGAAAGTGATGACATGTCGTGATCCTGAAGGCCTATACTTTGTTTTTGCCCCTTAGCAGGAAAACCAAACTAAAAAAAGAGTTATATAAAAGATGATGTAGATATTTTTTTAAGCCTTTATGTTTTAATTAGTATAATCATGAAATTCATAGGTTGGAACTCGGAGTCACTCTGTAATTCCTTAGAATAACAAAAATTTAAAAACTAAAATAAAATTTTGAACACACACCGAATCAAAATCTGAATATATATTTGTGTGGTGTTTCATTTGTTTGGTGGCTAAAGAATTAAGAGAAAAAATAAAAATTAAGAGAGAGATGAAGGTTAAAAGAAGAATTGGGAGAGAGGCGTTAAAGGATAGAAGAAAAAGAAGAATTAGGAAGATTCATTGAATGCAAATCCTATATTTAGGAAACCTAATTGGAAAAGGGAATACAATAAGAGTATAATTATGTTGACTTTAGGAACCTAATTAAGATAGACGTCGAAGAAGGAGAAGGAGAAATGTTAGGATACATTTGGATCGAAAAATAGAATGAGAAGAAAATTCTTAACCACTATTGGAAAACGAAATATAGTGAGAACATAATTATGCTGAGTTTAAGAAACTCATTAAGATTGACATTGGAGAAGGAGAAGATGAATAATTAAGAGAGAAAAAAAGTTGATACAGGGTTAATGGAGAAGAAAATGAGAGGAAAACTCTTGAGGGTCAAGGTTATAAATGTCTTTTATGATTTTGATGGGGTTGAATTGGTCAATAAAAAGTTTTTCTTCTTTAGCCACATTTTTAAAGTATATATATATATATATATAATACACGCATTCATAAGATTTTGAGGTTCAAATGGTACTCCAGATGTTGGAAAGTTAATGCCCTGTCTCTCCCATTCCCACTCTAGCTATGCAAGTATAGTAGAATTCATGGCACTCAAAGTCATTAACATTTAAGTCTCCATAATCAGAGAATAGTTTTAATACATACAACCAAGTACTGGCAATTTCCACAAAGTTTCAGTTTAATAATCCTTGTAAAAAATATTTCGAGTTTTTCTGCAAGCATCTTCAACCTCTTTTAAGTTTCGCTGTTGTCCATTCTAAGCAACTGGCCGGCTTAAGTAATAAAAAAAGATGCAAAACCAACATACACGTATTTAACTGCACTAAAACTTTGACCCATTTTCAATTAAATTGAAACTAACATGTATAAAACCCAAAAAGAGACCCATTTTTATGAGGCACATATTGTAAGGTAGAAAGGAACATACCCATTCCTTTAATGCTTGCTTTGACAATTTAATTTAGATTAGCTATCATATAAAAATCCTTCGAATCGTCCTTGCAGCAACACGGGACATCAACCTTCCAGCCAGATCAGCCGGTAGACGAAGTAACTGCTGTTGCACTTCTGGTGGGAGCTGCCAAAGAGATTTATAATGAGGTGACATGCAAATGGCTCAAGCATATGAATGTAATTTCATGAGTTCCTGGGATAGGTGCATTTCTTAGTAATTTAAAATTCATTAAGGCATTTGAGCTGTAAATTTTGTTTGTACAGGTAAATGGGACAGTACCTGCAGAAGAGCAAACCTTTGGGCTAAATGAGTTCTAAACCATACAGAGTCTTTAATACAATCTTACATTTCCGTGGATACATAATGTGTTTAATATGAACTCATATTGGATCGGATATAGGCATTTTATGAAAATTGCAGAGATTTTGACCTTTATGGACTGAAATGTCAAAATCTCAACAAATTGAAGAGAATTTTTAAGCTAAACTACTTTTCTTTCTTAACAATATAGACTTTTAGAGCTTTTCAACAAATCCAAGGCAAAAGGGGAAAAAAAAAAGGTCACAGCCAATTGAGTTGACCCTAGGAAACTATCCAAAAGCTACAGTACACTCAAGTGCCAGAAGCATCTAAATGAGGTAACTGTAACTTAAATGACGGGGGGGTTATCATTCACTTGATCTAGGCTTCCCCAACTCAAATAAGACAATACAATACTGGCAATACATGCATATACTCCCCTCACTCTGACGCATCCACTAACAATAAGAATTATGCATTTTTCGTTGCATCTAGATTGGTTTAAGTATAAATATATATAAAATATTCGAAATGATATACAAAAACATCATGCGAGCTTAAATTGTTTTGAGGAGGCCTGTTCATTGCATACAAGTTAGTATATGTGATCAAGTGTGGACATATATATATATATATATATCGAAGTGGGGTTTCATGTATTTATGTTATAAATACGCATATGCTTTATTCGTACCTCAGGAATAACAGAAATGATGGGTAGAATCTCCTGAACTGATGCAAGTTGATAAAGAGCTAGTGATGCTTCCTCTGAGTACGTTCTCTGGTTCTTGTTTGTGCTAACCGCTGTAACTCCCTAAAGGACAAGAATTCATAAGTTTCATTGAAAGTCGAGAACCATTTGACATTCTGCATGTAAAAGTGTTTTTGACATTATCCGAAGTTTTACCAGAGACTTTCACCCTTATTCAATAAATCTCCAAAATTTCCCTTAATTTGTAATATTGATATCATCTTAATAGAGTCTTATCTTTAATGATGAGATATATCCCATGAGATCAATCTTTAAATCATACAAGTGAAGCAGACAAGCAAAATGACCCAACCTACTATTCAGTAACTAGTACTACATATCTAAGTATCTAACTTCAACTATCCTATGTGGGAAATTCTCATAATGGGCATGGAATATGACATACTGAAATTATTATAAGTGCATGTTTTAAGTCTAGAAGAGAATCAGGGTAAGGACGGTCAATAATTTGGTTACAAAACTAACTCTAAGAACCCATTGAGCAATTACTTTCCCACTCTATCGAAAACCATCTTTATGGATATTACCACTTCCACTTTTAATAAAACAACTATGAAGACCGCTAAAAATTTAAACAAAACAAATGAATTCGTGATTTTTTCCAACATCAAAGTTTAGATTGACAAAAATTTCTCACTAAAAACCTAGTTTCTTGATTCACGGATCAAATCTGTTTGGCATGAAATGTTTGATGTCAAATTTCTCTACTTAAGTGAGAAGTTTTAATGAAGTCCATAAATTAGAAAATCAACATAGATTGGGAGATTTAAAAACATAAAGGACGGTTTCACTACTCAAAAATCCATATATGAGACCCAATCTCTCTCCCTCTCTCTTTCTCTCTGTCATATAAACATATAGAGACATATATACATAGGTATACAGACATACATGCATGAATAAATAAATACATATATAGGAACAATCTACGATGGGGCCCTCCTCATTGGGACTTCAATCTTTACAAATCAATTGGTTAGACCAGGTATCAATCTAAACAATTCAAATAGATCTAACCATATTGAGAATGGAGAAATATCGATCTTCACAAGGATCAATGATGAATCTTTAATTTGAATAGACAGTAGCACTATGTTTATGAGTAGAATTTTTTTTTTTCAGATAAAGAAAATCGTTTAATTCAAGATTTTCATTTTCTATCAACCATATAACAGTTCCTCAATCTATTCAAATGTGTGAATATGGATGAGTAGAATTTTTTTTTTTTTAGATAAAGAAAATCGTTTAATTCAAGATTTTCATTTGCTATCAACCATATAAGAGTTCTTCAATCTATTGAAATGTGTGAATATGGAAGCAACATTTTGCATGTAAGGTGATTAAGACCCATCAATTTTCATGAGGTGCCACCCCATTCTATATAACTCCAACATAAACCAGACATCTTTTGCTAGTGTTTTTGGATTCACTTTCATTGTAATTTCTTTTTGATGCTATCTTATGTATAGATGCTTTTCCCTTCTTACAACTTTACATAGAATTTATTACTTTATAAAAAAAATACATACATACATAATATATATATATATATATATATATCGAACATTTGTACCATCAGCACAAAATGATGTGCTTCAATGAATATTATATACTTAAGATGAATCAAGATGACTTCCATAAGAAGCTCCTTTTTCCTTGTTTTTTTAAATAATTTTATTAACAATGTAATATACTTAATCATCATTGCGATATAAAGCAAGCATAATCTCTTACCATATTAGAGCTTTCATTTCTTTGAAACCCTGACAGCAATAGCACAAGACGATGCAAGGTTCTTAAGTTGGTGATATCTTCATCAGTCATTGAGGGGAATGAGAGGGAAGCTGAAAAGGGTAGGCTAGCAGTAGCCGCAGAAGATATAGAATCCAGAGTTGCTAACCCTAGTGCATCAAAACCCTGTACTTATTTGCGAAAAGCAATCAGAATTACCACAAACAACAATGAAATATAGATGTACTAATGGAGGAAATTTAAGAGGTTTAATTTGATTAGAATATGTGGACAGTCAGTTGATGATAAATCACGATATGTGGATTACATGCATGGTGACCAACCTCATGTTTTCCCTTCCTGGATGATCAACAGATTCATGGTATGGTCCAGAATATTTTCTTTGAACGGGCAATTGCAATAATACAAAGGCTTCAGCCTATTATCTATGGATAAGTATAGCATTTTAACAAGCGGAGAAGATGATAGATATGGCATCTCTCCAGAGTTCAGACATAAGGAAACGACCATATATGTGTGTGAATTTACCTTGTCGAACAAGAACATTAATTTTTCTGAGTACATGGGTGTGAAAGAACTAAAATACAGAATGGTGAAGAAATCAATTACTTTATCATCGGTTCCTACAGCAGAATCTCTGGCCAATCATTGACAGGAAGAACTGTCCCACAGATCATAGGTTAAGTCCTTACCCAGCAATTGCCTCATATGCAAAGAAATTCTGATGGTAGCATTACTTTATTAAATCAGTCTTGGTCAAAATTATACCCAAAGGATGTGACATCATCCATACCTGTGGTCCAACCAATAAAGGACTGATCAATTTATGTTTTTAGACCGTTTTATTATTTCATTTTCCATTTGTTGTCAATCAATTCCAAATAAAAATGCATTTAAATCAACAATCCTTAACCCTTGGTGATGAACTTATTAGTAACTCAGTCCAAAAAGAAATTCATATTAAGCATTTCTGTAAAATTTCATCCTTATTTAATATCCAGACAAAAATTAACCTGGGAAGCAGGACAGACTAATTCAATTGTGTCTAATTGGTGGGTCACCCAGTACAAAACATGAACCACTAATGTAGATAAACAGGGGCAGAACCAAAGCAAAGGGAAGGGGGGCCATGGCCCCCCGGACTTTTGAAACTTTTCTATACATTACATATATTATTTTATACATTGTATATATTACATGACCACTCTAAAGACCGGCACCCCCTGATTTAACAATAAAATTGAAGGAACATATTAGAATTAAACTTTTGGAAAGGGATTGAGGCAACAATTGAAAAGAGAGGAGAGAAAGAAGAGAAGGAGAGAGTACATTAGAGGGAATGTAAAGAAAAGAGAGGGAATTTTGGCTAGGGGCTCACACAAACATCATGCATTTATATTTTTATCTTCCTCAATTAAGGTGAGAACAATTCATTTTTCACAAAATTGTTTCGAGCAGACTTGAATCATATACATAGCACATATATATATAAAATAACCCAAAAAGGGTTTAAAATGAGAGAGTTATACTTAATTGAATTTTTAGAAAAAAATATGATCTTAAAATAGATTACTTTGAACTATGGGCCACGAACTTTAACATGGATTATAATGAATTCGGATGGAAAGACTATCTAACCATGGGTTGAATACTCATTGCCAAATAAATTTTTATGAATTTTTAAGGTACAGTATTGCGATTCTGGCACTAATATTTTGTAAAATTACAATTTTACACATTATGAAAATTGCTATTTTACGCCATTTTTATATAAATTTTTTTTACTCTTACATTAAAATTTTGGCCCGTCGAGAAAAAATTCTGATTCCGTCCCTGTAGATAAATACTGTTTCAACCTGGTTCAACTGCTTAGATCATTCAAATCACAATAGTGTAGAAGAATAGAATTCACTCTATCCCACATTGCCTAAATAAAAGGCTTGTTATACCTTTATATACCTGTATTGGCCCTTTTACCTGCAAGCTTAGGTTTTAGGTTGGAGACTTAACATGGTATCAGAGCCACCGATCCACCTATGATTAATCGGCCCTCTTTTGTGCCTTATTCTGCCGGCGGGGGGCACCTTGCCATCTGTCGGGCCATCATCTAGTTATATATATTTTATCTAATCATATTTTTCTCTTTAAATTTATCCACTCTATTGCTTTAATCCTCCTAAATCTTGTTACAACCACCTTCAAAACGTTGATTTCTCTTTATTAATTCTCCAAACATTTGAAATTGAATGTGTAAGCATAAGCCATCATCTGGACAACCTTCACACCACACCGCTGGTGCTACTTTACTAAAAAGAAGCCACTTTTGTATTGGGATTTTCGATCCAAGATTGCAATGAAGATTTGGCATAGATTATGGCCCATGGTGATATGAAGTTTGTTCTGAGGAGCCTTTTTTTTCCCATACTTTTTAAAGGCTAAAGGCTACAGGCATATAAAGGCTTGGCCTAGGCTTAAACTCTTGGTACTAGGATGTTGGTCCATAGAGTCTTTATTGGCTTCACGAAGCATCGGTGTTGATCCATTGAGGTCATTTTTTTGTCCCGTGGATATTTTATAAATAAAATAAAATAATGATGGCTTATTTTTGCATAAATTTGAATCAAACCCAAGAAGATTTTGAATCCAAATCTTCATAATTTTGAGGGGGAGTATTGAGGAAATAAATCAAGATAAGGCATTTAAGCAAGGGATCAAGAGATATGAAATGAACCAAAAGAAAGTCAATGATGAGAGCACATCAAGGAAGAAGATTGAGAGAATATTAAGGATAAAGAAATATCAAAGAATTTAATTTGCTTTTATTTCCATCTATATGTGTTTTCATTCCTGTGTATTTCCATATTATTTATTCTTGTTCTCTATATAAACCCTCTAATGGGTTGGTAACATGATATCAGAGCATTGGTTATCCACGTGACAAGGCCCAAATGACCTGCACGTGAGGGGGAGTGTAGAAGAATAAAATCCACTCTATCCCACATTGCCTAAATAAAAAGGCTTACTGTAGATTCATATACCTATATTGGGCCCTCTATCTACAAGTTCAGGCTTTTAGATTGGAAACTAAACAGGTAGGTCAACTGGGTTTTTATGTAATTCAAATGAGGAGCTTGTCCAGCAAGTGGAAGAGTTCCTATAGATTTTGAGCATTTCAAGCACACAATTCTTGAATCAGATGCAAGAAGATAATGCCTTATTCCTATTTAATGGAGAACAGTTAGGGGTGGCAACTTTAGTGGACCTGTCCAATGGACACTATCCAGCTGGGATAAATCAGGTTCTGACATTTTTGTTTTGGTATAAAAATCTGGGTTTGTATAATTCAGGTTGTCCTAATTTTAAGCAGGCTGATCAGTTTGGACTAGCCCACCCGATTTGTCCGAAATATATATTAGAGCTACATAATTACTATATTTATAAATATAAAAAGTAGGATCAGTATTATTTTATTATATAATTATTATTTATAAGTATAATATATTGTAAAATAATATGCTTTTATATGACTTGGAGAAATAAGTCGGTTTTAGGATCGACCGATTTTGAAACCGGTTGGTCCAGGACATGTAATGGATGTCCGGAATCCAGGTTAGATATTTTCTACCCTTAAAAAAGGTGTTCACCTGTTTCCTAAACCAACCTGAGTTTTTGACCAAAGTGAGCCTCTTTAATAAAAAAAAAAAAAAATAAAAATCCTTGACTATGTTTCTTTTGAAACTATTTACCACTCTAATGTTTTGTATGCCACACAGCCAGCCACGTTGGATCCTGCATTCTTTTTATTTTCATTTTTGTTATAAATTCCAATGCAAATGGAAGTTTATGTGCAAAAGTTGCCACCTTTGTTGGTGGTTTTAGTGTTCTCATAGGATAGTAAAAATCATGTTATCATTAACTTCTGTAGAGAACACAGAAAGGTTAACATAGAACTTCCAAAAGCAATGGTGGTTCTATATGGGAGCATTCATAAGTTACCAATTCAAGTAGAAAATGTTACTAGTCACTTTTCATGGAGTTACCAGTCACTTTTCATAAATCTTCATGCCTGATCCACCATTTGGCAGATGCTCCCCATCTCGAAGATGGGAATGTCAAGTGCACCATAGGAATTGATCTGGGCATTGTGTTTCCAGTCCCTTCAAGACAAAGTGTATTCAAGAAACCAGCACACCAGTGTGCGAGTCGTTGCATGCCAAAGCAATCTCCATTTGGCTTCACAATTAAAGATGCGCAAACTCAGCAACAAGGGGAGGATCGTATACAACTATGCCACCCATTTGCCTAAGGACGGTGATGCAGCAAGGTGGTTAACTTAGTAACATATAGTATAAAATGATGAATTTTCACTTCTGGACTCCAAACGATATATTTCATAATTTTCATGTCATTTTCACTTGTGAGACTGTGATGCTAATGATACATTTGTAGTGCAGGGGGGTATTTATGTATCAATGTGGCCAACAGGCTGGATTTATTTCAGCATGAATGCCTGAATTTATAACACATCATGTCTTCAATGTAATGATCCCCAGATAGGCTTGAGGCACTATCATTACTGAGCTGTCTTTGAATATGCAGGTTGTCATTGAGGCATGTAGAATGCTAATGTAGAGTAGAACTAGGAGCTTGGCAACGTCAAATGACACATGTTTATTCCCAACTTTGCGTGGGGTATTTCTATAGGAGGTTTCCATCTACTTTACAGTTAATGGTTTCTTCTGAAAATACGAGTTACTTCCTTTGTTGTTTCTATTTTCAATTGTCCTACCAAAAGTGTTGTTGACCTTTATTTGTGAAATCCCTAAACCCCCATTAGGAAATTATCATCAAACTTCAGGGTTAGTAGGGGGAAAAAGGAGCTTAAGGAGATATGGATCTCTACTGTCAAAATAGGTGGGTTACATCTTAGTGACATGTGTGATGGTGAGTTGCATCACAAACCCAGACATATCGGATTTGATAAAAAAATGAGTGCATGTAATATAACCTGTGACTTTAGGAAAAGTGATTGGTAACTTCGAGAGAAGTGACTGGTAACATTTGATACCTGAATCAGTAACTCAAGAATAGCGATCCATATTCCTACTTGTTTAAGAACCAATAATCACAAAGCATAAAAAATGAGTTAAGAATTGTTTTTTATTTTTACTTTTTGTTTTTGGATACAAATATTGTTATAAGTGTGTTAATAAGTAGAGGAAAGGGAAAAAAGAACAATATTTAATAGTTGGTAGTAAGGGAAAGTAACTGGTAACTTTAGGAAAAGTTGATGGTATCTTGAAGAAAAGTGATTGATAACTTTTAAAAAACAGACTAGTAACATTTGCAACTTGAATTAGAAATTGTGGACAGTCCTACATTGAACTACCATTGCCATTGGCAGTTTAATGTTAACCTTTCTATCAGTCCTTCGTACGTTCAAGACTCGCACAAGCCCTATAAGAATACTAAAACTGCCACTTGACGGTTTTTTTTTTCTTCACATAAACCACAATTTGCATTGGCAGTTCTATTAAGAGTTATAACGAAAAAGCACATAATTTTGACGTGGCTGCTTACATGATGGAACACACATTAGATTGGTAAATTGTTTCAAAAGAAATGTAGTCAAAGATATATATATATATATATATATATATATATATATATATATATATTTTTTTTTTTTTTTTTTCCCCTTCCAAAACAAACTTACCTTGTTCAAAATTTCTATTGGTCTCACCTGAAGAATATCTTGCAAATAAGAATAACTGGATGATCCAGAAGATTAGCAAGATTTGTTTACTAGGCCATGTCTTATAAACCACCATGCTGTTAATAATATTTTTGGTATGTTTATTCTTGTATCATAACATAACAAACAATCCCCTTCTTATTTTATTTACTTATTCATATATTATTATTATTATTATTATTATTTAAGGCGAGATGAGATGGGGTGGGAGGGTTAACAAAACTTTCTCAGTGTACCATACTTTCTTCATATTCTCTAGTAAGAGCAACCTATAAGACAGTAATAATATCTTTGGGCCCAAAAACTATACCTTAGCAAATTCTTGAATAAGTATTTCCCTCACAAAGGAACCCTGCAATCAAAATAAAAACCAAATCACAAATAATTTTGAGGTAAGTTCCATGATCTGGCCTAGTTCAACAAATTATTACAAAATTCATGCAAGTTCTTATTACCTGCTCGGTTAATGTGAAAGAAAGGATTTGCTTGATGATCACTCTGGAATCAGTGTCTTCTATTTGTTTTTTGACCAAGGCCTTCTCGGTTCTGGCACGAAGGGACTGTGACAAGAGTATTTGAGGTTCTGAATAAATTTACCCGGTGGGACTGGAATAGCAAAAAACAACACAGTTGGAAAACAAACCTGATAATTTAGGACTTCGTGTTCCTACTATGTCTAATAAAATTTTTAAAAAATAATAATTTCTTTGATTTTTTTTTTTTTTGGTCAATAAGAAACTATAGAAAATTCTTGTCAGCCTTCAATAACTTCTAGTCGTTTCCCCTGCTAATGGACTAAAACAAGACTAAGATAGTGGTAGAAACTCCCTGGGCACTAACTATCTATATAAAACATGCAAAATTGCAGATGTAAAAATATAAAAAGCATCACATAATGGGATGGTTTTCATACACGTAACATTGGCCAATATTTTAAACTAAAACAAAACTATTTGATTAAAGTGATGGACCAGAGCCGCCACCAATATATTTGTTTAAAACCTCTGCTAGATTGAAATAAAAACCTGGCTTGCTTAGCGTGACCAAAACAATCTAAGGTGGTTGAACTAATGAACCCCTATTTGTGATACGATAATATCTATATGCTGACAAGACTAAGAAATTCTCATACAAAAAGGAAACGTATCACAAACCTTATGCTTGACACCTCATGCTTGATGACACCTTATGCTTGACAAGACTAAGAAATTCTCATACAAAAAGGAAACGTATCACAAACAAATGCAAGATTGCAATTCTCAAGACATACAACAGACAAGGAGTCACTCCGACAAACAAGTATGGAAAAGAAACTAAGTTATGGAGCAAAGGTAGAAACTAAGTCATGGAGCAAAGGTAGCTCAGGACTCCTCATCCGGAGCTCTTAGAAGCATGAAAGATAAACCAGGTCATGGAGTAAATGTAGGCTAGGGCTCCTTTCCCAGGGCTCTAACAAGTACAGAAGAAAAAACTAAGTCATGGAGTAAAGGTAGTTAGGCAAAGGTAGCCCAGGACTCCTTGTCCGGAGCTCTTACAAGCATGAAAGACAAACCGGGTCATAGAGTAGAGGTAGGCTAGGGCTTCTTGCCTTGGGCTCTTACAAGAACAAAAGAAAATCTAAGTCATGGAGTAAAGGTAGGTAGGCTAAGGCTCTCATCCTAAGTCTTCTTGCTTGGGGCTCTTACAAGTGTGGAAGAAAAAAACTAAGGCCCAGTTTTGATTAGCTTTTCCTAAAATCACTTTTGAAGCTCAAAATGCTACTTGATCTAAAGAGATGGGGTGATAATCACTTCTACACGACTCGAGGGGCAATAGGATTGCTGTCTAAAGTTGCCCCCTAGCTTTTTCTATAATCACTTATTCACTTCTAGAATAAGAATTTTGATATGTAAAAGGATGGTTTGTATGTAACACTAAACAGATATGTGAAGAGATAGTTTTCAAAAGTCATTTTAGGCAAAGCTAATCCAAACAGGGCCTAAGTCATGGTGTAAGGGTAACATAGGGCTCCTTACACAAGGCTCCTACAAACATGGAAGGAAAACTAAGTCATAGAGTAGATGTAGCCAGTGGCTCCTAGCCTAGTGCTCCTACAAGCATGAAAGAAAAACTAATCATGAAACAAAGGGAGCCTAAGGCTCCTAGCCTAGGGCATATCCCCTCCTATACTCTATCACACCTCATCTCAAAGCTACAATTTGATCCTAAGTTTTGGGTATGCTCTTGTCACATCTAAAGGAAGCTACATTTTGATACTAAGTCCTTAATATGTCCTTGTAATGTCCAAAGAAAGCTACATTTTGGAAGATATTAAAAAGAAAGATGATAAAAAGATGGAACAAGCATAACATGGCAGAACCCTAGGGCATATACCCCCAAGGGCGTTGAGTCCTATTAGGAGGACTCTTTAGGGTGCTCACATGTGGTGCTTTCCAAAGATGTTAAGTTATACAATGTACATTGCTCCTTCAGCTTCCAAGAATCCAATCTATTCTCTTACTGTTTACGGAAGCTACATTGTAGTGCAAAGAAGAAAATGCTAAGAAAAATGAGGCTAAGTACTTAGTCTTGGGCTAAATCCTCAAGTTTCCAAATATAGAAAAAAAAAGGCATAATGCTCTAAAGGCTACTGCAAATATATATATATATATATATATATATATATATATATATATAAAATGAAAATGATCCTGTGCACATATGTTGACTTTCGCAAAAAGTCAGCATAAAGCTCATAAGTAATGGTGGGATGCATATTTTGAAAAACTGACTGTTGGAATAGATATTATGTATATGTATGTCACGCTTGCCAAAAATCACAGTGATCTAACGGTTGGTTTCTTTGATATGTCATTGAGAAAAACTGTGATAGTTTTCAACATTTAGAATTTTTCACAGTCTGTAGTTTGAGATGTTGACATCGGATCACTATAGCTTTTGGCATACGTGACATCCATAACAAGGGTATCTAATAACAGTTTTTTTTTCGTTCTTACTTTTTTTTTTTCAAAATATGCATCCTGCAATTACCGATGAGCCTTATGCTGGCTTTTGTGAAAGTCAGCATATGTGCACAGGATCGAGACTGTATATATATATATATATTTCTTTAAGGAAAAAAAAATTATGTGGACCTAGTAGTCCAGTTTCATTACATCTTACTCCATCAAGCTTCATAGAACAAAACAAAGAAAAAAAAATCCTAAGTACACAATATACAGAAAGCCTTCACGACACTCACAAAAAAGAAACTAACCCTAATTTTTTAAGCATTGATCCCATTATGTATATCCTACCAGTTGAGGTATCTCTCATCATAATAATACTTATTTCCAACGGTTAAGATTTCTCCCACTGAGGATAGCCTACCTAAGATGCGATAAACCTAGGTTCACTTACAATGTTACTAAATTGTAAGGTGCTTAGTAAGCATCCAAGAAGCCCAGGTTGAGGGAGATTCATTTCCCCCTCCAAGGCTAGTGCATTGCCTTTGTCCTTAAATTGGCATACATGCCAATGTTTGATGCCTGCTCGGGTTTGTAAGAGTGCCTGGGAAACCCAAAACATACCCTAGGGCTTGGTGTTAGACTGTTAGTTTATACAATCAAGAGGATGATTTGAGAGGATGATGGTTGGAGCAAAGGCTAACCGGTGTAGCTGTATACCTTAACCTTATAGATGGGGCGAGGTACTTTCTACCTTGGTTTTCTATAAGGGAAATGGTGAGAAAACAACTTGTTGACACATATCCAAATTTGGACCCATGTCAAACCTTTTCGTGCCACCTATTGGTGGTAATTTAAGCTGTTATTGGACCTTCAATTGCCAAACGATTCCCTAACACCTATCATTATTTGTGTAAAGTTTTTATTAGACCTTTAAATGCTCAAATTATTTGATGACATGTGTCTTATCCTCTTATTCAGAACACTTATTATGTACTCATCGAACCAATGTTAGCCCAATGAAGTTATGACATCTTTATGACACGTCATCACCATTTCAACCACTCAATTACTTTTCTATTATAAACAGCCATTACTATTGGAAGTTCGGATAAAACTGAAAATTAAGAAAACCATTATATTGAACATCTTATCCCTACATGATGCTTTATATTTTCTAACAGTATACTATCCCACTCCAAGTACCCTATCACTGCCACATTACGCACCCATGTTATCCTAAGCCTAAGGCCTGAAAGATTGATCTAGAATTGAATACGTCAAAGACCTGAAAAATGGTTCAGCACTTAAGCGTTTAGTACTATCACCTTGTATAACCATTTCCCCACAGTTTCCTTGCTCTTCCTCCTCAAGTTAGCCACTCTCGTGCCATCCTAAGTTTCTTACAAAAATATTTTTTAAGGGTAATGTTGCTAGTGGCAACATTGTCATCTCAATGCTAAGTCATTTCAAAAGAATTGCATTGCTATTGGGGACATTGTTCTCATTTAGCTTTATAAGGATAAGGTGTGTTTTTTTTTTTAGAATGGCGATTTTGCTGCTATCATGCCACATTACCTCCTGACAAGTACACCTCAATACGAATCGACATTAGCCTTGTCAGTATATATTGACATACGTCAACACGCACACGTAAGACACCCCATCCCCACTATTCATATGAAACAGGATTAAAATGGCCCAGCCTCCTCTCAGGGTAAGTTGCCAGACTTGTTCTAAGACAAGTGAGGCTAATTGCTGGTAATCAGTACGTTATCCATTATGTTCCTCTTGTTTTCTTCTTTTGCAGGTAAAACATGGTCATTACCGATTGGCAAGATATCCCCAATCATTTTGTTTCTTTTACCCAAAGATGAGCATTTATGTCAATTAAGATGAACAAAAAATGGTTCAAAGCCACACTACTACAGAAAGGAGGGCTGTAGGTACAACCAAGTTCTTTTAATTCTTTTCATCAAAACTAGCTTTATAGATTATTTATAGGTTTAAAACTTCAAGTAGCCATTCTAAATAACTGCACTTGATAAAGTTAGGGGAGGGATTAGGGAGTGAAGACAAATTATACGTGCATTGTGTTTTTTCCCTATGAAATGACTTGATTAACTAGTAAAACCTCCTTTTACTTTACTCACAAAGCACGGTCCATTTGTAGTAGGAATGAAACCAAAGCTCATCTAACAAAAGTTAAAATAGACACAATTATATATATATATATATATATATATATATATATATATATATATATATATAGAGAGAGAGAGAGAGAGAGAGAGAGAGAGAGAGAGAGAGAGAGAGAGTCACTTCTGATAGCAAAGACTCCAGACGATCAATTCTGAATACACCATCCTAACAAGACATAATTTAGGATTCAGGATCATGATATGATAAAGTGTATATAACACAAGTATATAAACAACTTCAGAGTAATGAAGACAAGAAAAAATAAAGAATATAGAATGAAAACTCTCACACTGATATTTACCTCATAAAGAAGAGCTTGCAATGAAGACTTAAGCTGTGGTGAGCTATCAGTTAGTACTTTTCTTGCAATCAATGGGTATGTACTACTCAAAACTTTGTAATCTGGGTTGAAGTTGATTGCAATTCCCTCCAAAACAGCAAGACTGAGATATGACGGAGAAAGAGTTTAAAGTCTTAAAGCAGATAATATCGATAACTATATGAACAAAAGCATCACTGAGATTTAATTAAAAATTCCAATAATGCCAGAGAACGATCAACATTTACATCTCTTCAGAACAGCATGACTACCTTCGTATAACGAGAGAAAAATAAGAAGGTATTCGAAATTTGAACTTGTACCTGCAAAAAATGAAAACAAGATCATTTAACTCATGCGAAATTTTTTGAAAAACACTATATAAGGATCTCAAATGCCATCGTATAGAGTTCAAACTTCAAACACAAACACGGATACTGCTTGAGAGGATGAATACAACACATGGACATAGTAACGTATTCTATCAATTGTGACCTAAGAAGCCCTGTCTTTGACATGTGACACGATTACGATGCAACACGGACATCCCGATATAGCAAATCCTCAAGAAATATAGGAAACGACACAGTGGGGATATGACAATAAATAAAAATGAATTTACAGAAAAGAAAAAGCCCTCCACAAAAGCTAGTCAATCTCAATCTAGATGCTTCTCTCAAACCCTCTAAAAGAGCCAATAACTCTGCCTTCAAAGCTATACCTTACCCAGCTGGAAAAGAAAAGGCAGAAATCATCTCTCCTTGGTTATCTTCAAAAATGTCTCCAATACCCAGCTGACCAGGGTTCCCAAGGGAGCAACCATCAAAGTTGAATTTCAAAAAGCCTGTTGTGGGTTTCCAAATAGGGGTAACATGCTCTATTACACCCATTGCATTTACAGATGTGTCAATGGACCCTTCATGTTCTATTATTCAAAAGATATTTCTATTTATAAGAGGTTTAGTTATTCATTTAAGACATTGCTCAAGAGTAAACATATATACACTTAGGATGCCAACACAGTCTGGCTATACTATACGGCCATCTCAATGTTTACTTATGATTTTATTTTGTGTTGGCCCAATAAACTATGATTCATTGCAAGATCCACTATGGACAAGATCCTATATACTATGCAATCAAGATGGCTAAAACAGTGGGTATGGGTAAAATCGAGCTTCTGTCCAAAAAAGGTGTGATTATTCAATTCATGTATAGCTAAGAACTGATCCAATATTTTATCTTAAATCAAAAAGATCAAATTGTGTAATTACTTATCAAACAATTAAATTTCACAGGAAAGCCTCATTCATTGAAGAGGAAAGGCAAGTTAGGCGAATTTACATAATCTTCAAGATGAATTACACTTGGTTGATCGAAATATAATGTAAACCATACATGGAACTGTTAATATGTTGAACAAATAAACAGAATATATACCATACAATCTTACACTACCAACCTCTATATAGCCTAATCGAGTGATTGTTCATTCGTATAAAATCATTGAAGAAAATATCTACTGCAGCACACCAATCATTGATGTAAAATATTTAACTTGCAATTAGATAAAAATGGTCTTTGGAACACCTTACATTGTCCTTCCCAAATTTCCCAAAAGATCTCCAAAGCTTATATTACGGACTCCTTTTGCAACAGCATTTTGGAACACACCTACACACAAACACTGCCTGAATCAGTGACACTGGGGCCAATTAAAATAAATCTTTTCAGTTTAAGAAGTCAAAGATAATAACATCTTAAAATAAGCAACTTCCTAGTCCTTTAACAGAACTAATGGAACCATTAGGTTTCATGTAGACATAAAGACAAGCCTGTTAATGCATTTGTAACAGCCTCCTTTTCTGCAGTTGGTGGAAGAAGCCTGTATAGGTTAAAAGCAAACCAACCTCAAAAATTCTTCATCAATGAGAATATTTTCTTCAGCAATTGAAAGTTAAGATTTATAATCATGATACCCTAGAGTGATGAAATCCCTAGCCAGTGCATCATAATCACGGTTTATAAGATGGAGGCAAGCTTCAATAAATCCTTCACGGAATTCTTGTTTAAATTCACCCATCATGCCAAAATCTGGTGGAGAAAGATATTAAAAGTAAGTTCGTCATAACACACAAGTTTTATTAATAGATAACAAGTAGAAGTACAGAACTAATCAGTTGACATAATGTGGGCTCGAAAAAATGGTTAGACTGATAGAGAAATGTAAAATATTCACAGCTGAAACAGATCTATTGTGAATCGGCTATAATGAACAGATGCAGTAGACTGCAAGAATTTTTTTTTTTAAATAATCAGTATAAATTTCATTTTATTATTCTAGGATATGTGCCAGAGGTTGATTTGAGCTTTCTGAGGCTTTTATATTTTTTGCAAAAAACTGCAGTCAAACCCTTAACCTTGTTTAGTTATCTGATAACATTGATGAAAGGACTTCCAGTAATAATGTTTTGCTGTTTGGACAGTGTATTTGGTCCTCACCAGAAGTGTTGGTGTGAGTTCCACTCTTAATCAAATGAAAATGAAACTGTTTCATTTTAATTCCATAGCATTTAAAGGCACAAATTGAATTGACAGTTGAACTGCAAACGTAACCTTAGGTAACAAAACTAGAAAAGCGCTGTAGATGAGGAAAGTTTAGCCAATAGTGCTATTGATGGATTAAATTGTAGAATTTTTTTATTTTTTTTTGGTATAAGCAACAAAATTTTATTAAGAAAAGGAGAGGACAAGATGTCCTTCAAAAACAAGAAATACAAGAAGTGAAAAAGCGAGAAAAGACAAAAGAAGACCTTCTAAACTACAAGTCTACAATCCACTAATTACACCTGACAACTAATTACTCAATATTACAAACAAAGGAATAATCCTAAACTCCATAGTCACTCAAGTCCAAGAAGAACTCAAAAAACAAACCCGCTCCCACAAACCATCAATACTATTAAATTTATCTACAAAAATACGGGCATTCCTTTCAAGCCAAAGAACCCAAAAAATAGCCAAAACAACACATCTCCATAAAACAATAGCCCTCTCAGAACCCCCAAAAATACGGAACTCAATTTCCAATAAAGTTGTAGAAGATCTCAGAGCCACCCAACAGAAAATCCAAAGACTAATGGATCATTATTCATTAGTCCACTAATGGATCAGCAACCCTCTGGGTGTTTTTTGCTCGACTAAATATATATTTGACAAATAATGGATTAGGAAGGCACCCCTAAAACTGCCCCACAAGAATGAAACAATTCAGGGATTTACACAAAATAACAAACTCTGCCCTCACATTGTATCAATACAACTACCAATATTCACAAACAAAAAAGTGAGCAAATGAGAAACTATAACACATTGAGTATGAGCATGACAGCAGTTTTCGATAAGAAATAAATAAGAAACCAAAGGTAGAAAGGATTAAAGGGTAAATTATACTAGTAAGTTAGTTTTTTCCTTTTTCTTTTCTTTGTTTTGTACTGTTTTTTTATTTTTATTTATTTTTATTTATTTATTTATTTATTTTTTTGTTTTGTTCAAGTCAAAGCATGTGATATGCAATAGTAAACATGCCTATTTCATGTGCCAAATTATGCAAATTTAAATAAAATATAAATACCTATGTAAGCTAGCTTCCCATCATATGTACGAAGAAGGTTTCCAGGGTGCGGATCTGCGTGATAGAACCCACACTCTAGAAGTTGATTAAATGAGCAGTAAACTCCTACCTGTATAAGCACCAGAAACAACCATCTCCTTTATCCATGGCACAAAACAATAAAGGTGAACTAGATTAATTTTTTAAAATCAATCCATATTATTGCACTTAGTTTCACAAATTTACCTCAACTAAGTAAAGATCCTTCACTTCTGACAACTTCTGCCCCTACAATAGCCATAAAAAGAGAAAAACATGAGCAAGAAATTTAAAGGGTAATTACCCAAAAAATGAAATCTAAAGGGTGTTTCAGGAAGCATCCCTAAGGATGAATGGCTTTTAATAGTCCAGGTCAATTTAAATGTTGAGAAAAGTATAAATGAGGTAAATAAAGAAATTCAATTTAACTTAATTTATATTCAAATAATATCTAAAACACAAGGACTTGTTTTGGAACGGCACTACATAGATGATCTATATAGATACTGAAGGGGCACATGGAAGAAGAAATAACATTCTCTTCATAAAAATTATGGGGTAGGCCGATGAAGATTTCCTTTTGTCCTCGACTTATGGCATTCTAAAATTTGTTTTGATCCAATTCACGGGAATTAATAGAGGCAAATCCCTTATGATGCACCAGATCTGGCTGGTCAATTGTAGAGTAAATAGATCTACCATTTCCTAAAATCTCCTTTCAGATCTAACCACTTGAATCATTCCTAAGGTCTTATGGAGTCGTGTATCCCTAGAAATTATTCTATTGCAATCGTGTAAATTTGTAATTACCAATCATGGTACACAGCATATTGTATAACTGTATGACTTTACTTTTCATATGGAAATAGAAGGGTAATTTTATCCCAGGCACATTGTTCTATTTGTACTTGCAGATTGGAGGAAAAGAAAAAGAACATTTGTTCAGGATAACTGCCATTTTTCCAAAGATCAAGTTTAAGAAAAAGTCAAGGATAAACTATGGTTCTTTTCTTAAAAAAAAAAAAAAAAAAAACAAAAGTCTATGGTTGGATAAACTATGGTTCTTTTCTTATAAAAAAACAAAAGTCTATGGTTCTTTGGTATGTGACATTAAAAAAAAAAAAAAAAAAATTGTCTTGGAATCCCTTAAGAGTTGATTTGAAAAAGGATTATTTGGGTTGAATAACTGCCCCATTTCCTTGGATCTGGTTTAAGTTAAGGTGAATATAGAATGGTTAGGAATGTGATCTCTATGAAATAACCATTTTACAAGTTGCAACCTCTAACAGGGGCTTTTTTTAAACTTCTCCCATAAGTAGGTGGGCAATGGCATTTTCTAGGGAAAAAGGTTCAACAGTAATCTGAGTGTTGCATAGTTATCTGATCTCATGATCACCAAGTGAATAACATAATGAAATGTACGGCCAACTGGCCATTAGCCCATTAGAGGTCATTTTTTCTACAATTGGATCCTGAATTCATCTTAAAGTAACAAAAATATGCTAGTGAATATATCAGCAAAGATGAAATAGCAAATACCTCCACCCACTCCATTATAAGGACCCTACGAGTTGTTTCCTCCTCATACATTTTTGGAACAAAAACATCTTGTAGACCACCGTATAGCTGTCTGCTTAAACATATTGTTCATAGTTAGACCATTAACCTATATAATATACATTGTTGAAAAGTAAACAATTACAAGCAGAAAATATGTCAGAAAATCCTAATGTCCCAGCACGAAGTTTAGAGAATTCTACCATAGATAATAGCAAATTTGAATAACATTTTCAAGCATCCATCATGAGTCAAACTGACCATCAGCTTTATAAGTGGGCCACCCAGATATGGCCAACAGTGGAACCATAATTTTTTCCTAGTTGTAGACAACCAAGTCTTCAAGAAAGAAAGTTCATAGGTAATTAATGTAGCACCTTATGCTGCTAAATCTATGACTAACTTGGTTTAACAGGCAATTTGTTGTTGACAGATTAGCACAACTGGAAAGAAGGGCAATCAATCTCATTAGTGAAAGGCCCTTGGTTCAAGTGCCTGGTAATTTCACTCTCATGCACGAGGTCTTGGGATCAAAACTTGACAGGCGTGAGGGGGATGGGGGGGAGGGGGAGGGTTGGTGAAGCCGATGGCCCATGTGATCTTTCCCAAAACAATAAAAAATATCTCAGTTAAACATAAAAATTGAAAGAAAGAAAGAAAAAAGGCAAGTGTTTCTTGTTAGAGTATCTATTGCACGTAACTTAAATTCTATACATGAGGTAAATATTAATTGCAGGTGACAAAAAGATAAAAGAGATGGGTCAATAAAGTATTATAAGAGTAGTTGAAACCAGGTATAAAGGTATTGATTAATTGGGGTGGGG
>JAESVK010000494.1:197671-213928 GCA_017140935.1 Hamamelis virginiana | reverse complement strand
GTAATAGCTTCTCTATAAATTCTAGGTTTGTAATCATATTGAATACACTTTGAATAAGAGATTGTTCTTTTATCTTAAAGATAGTTTTCATGGTATTAGAGCCCTCGGGCTATTGCTTCTTCTTTCTCTCTTTGCTGCTGCCTTCTTATTTCTCTCTTTGCTACAGTACCCGCTACAGTACTGCTACAGTATTTTTTATTTTTTTTTCCTTCCCTCTTCCTCTTCTCTTGGTTAAGCTTGATTTGTATTATTTTTTTAATTTCTGTTTCACTTGGTTAAGCATGGCCGACGAGAAAATTCAAATAATTAGCATCCGTTTGAATGAGACTAACTACTCCTATTGGGCCAACATTATGAAAAATTTGCTTATTGGTCGTGGACGGTGGGGGCACATTGACAACACTAGTCCAAAACCTATGGATCCTAAAGTTGATGGATATGTTTCGAATCTAGCCAAATGGAAGATGGAAAATGCTCAGGTTCTTACTTGGCTTTACAATTCGGTGGAACCAAGTATTGGTCAAATTTTTTGGAAGTTTGATTCTGCTCATTTGGTTTGGGAATATCTTTGCGACCTCAATCTGGAATCCAACTATGTTCGAGAATATGAAATAGAAGGTCATATTCGGACTGCCAGACAGGGTGCGAAATCGATTCAAGCATTCTACACTGAGATGACTAACTTTTGGGATCGGTTGACCCTCATGGATCTATCTGACTTGCTAAGTATGGATAGCTATCTCCAAAAGAGGGATCCTCAACACCTCATTCAATTCTTGATGGCTCTTCGGGAACAGTTTGAACCCCTTCGAGGGGCTATTATGCACCGGGTACCTCTCCCTTCTCTAACTGCAACAGTTCGAGAGCTCATTGCTGAGGAGACCCGTCTTAAGTTGTGTTAACCTGGTTCTTTATATGCTTCTGTGTTTGTTGCTGCTTCACGAGCACCGTTACTTCCTACACCACCTGGTCCTATCATCAAGGTCACTGGCAAACCAAAACCTCATGTGACTACTGATGAATGCAGTTTTTGTCACCAAAAAGGGCATTGGAAACATGCTTGCCCAAAACTAGTTGCTCCATGCCCATCTCAATTTCAGTAATGCCCTCAAGCTGCTCTTGCTGCTCCACCCATTGTTTGCCCAACACCATCCATGTTTGACCAATTTCAGCAGTTTCGGGATTGACTCGCATCTCAAACTCAGTTACAGGCTTCTGCTATGTCCACTCTGCACTCAGGTTTGAGTAATTTTGATTCTTCAGGTATTTCTTCCACCACTTTGATATTTGATTCTAGTGCCTCTCATCATATGACTCCAAACCTATCTCTTCTTAAAAATTGTGTCCCTCCATCTTCTCCTATTACCATAGCCACTGCAAATGGATCTCACATGCATGTTAAATCTATAGGCTATGTCCTTCCTTCCTCTAGCTCATCTCTCTCTATTCCTAATGTGTTTTTTGTTTCTCAATTGTGAGTTAGTTTGCTTTCTATAAGTCAGTTATCTGATTTTCGTTTTGATGTTATCTTTTCTTTTTTGACTTGTGTTGTGTAGGATCGGGTATCCAAGAAGCAGATTGGGACAGAGCATAGAAATTGTGACTTATATGTGGTGGATTCTCTTCAGATTCCCGAGTCTAGTTTTTCTTCTGCTTTATCTTTATTTTCTCTTACCAATAAGTCATCTTCTTTTTATCTATGGCATGCTAGGTTAGGCGTGTGTCTAATGCTCGTTTAGAAAGTCTTGTTAAGTCTGGCCATTTAGGCAAAGTCCCTATTGATGATATTCGAGATTATAGTGAGTGTAAACTTGCAAAAATGAAGGCTTTGCCATTTAATAAAAGTATATCTATTTTTGATTCACCATTTGTTTTTGTTCATACTGATGTGTGGGGTCCTTCCCCGGTTACTACTAAGGGTGGTTCTTCTTATTATGTTTCCTTTATTGATGATTATAGTAAGTTCTGTTAGGTTTATCTCATGTTTCATAAATCTGATTTCTTTCGAATTTTTAGAGAATTTCACTCTATGATTCAAAATCAATTTTCCACGACTATTAAAGTTCTTCGTTCTGACTTAGGGGGTGAATATTTTTTAACAGAATTTACTGATTTTCTTCTTACAATGGGCATTTCTCATCAGTCTTCTTGTGCTGATACTCCTGCACAAAATGGTGTTGCTGAGCGAAAACATCACCACATTCTTGACACCGCTCGTTCTCTTCTTATTTCTTCTTTTATTCCCTCTGTCTTCTGGGGTAAAGCTGTTCTCACAGCCGTCTATCTCATGAATCGTATACCTACTCCTCTTCTTTTTGGTTTGTCTCCCTATGAAAAACTCTTTTGTCAACCTCCAAATTAGTCTCTTCTTAGGGTGTTTGGATGTACTTGTTTTGTTTTTCTTCCTAAACAAGCTTGTACTAAACTTAGTGCTCGTTTTGTCTTATGTGTCTTCTTAGGCTATAGTTCCTTTCAGAAAGATTTTCGTTGCTATGATTCCTTTTCTAAAAAATTGTATGTCTCGTCATGTTGCTTTTTTTGAACGTGTTCTTTTCTTTTCTATTCCTCCTCGCATAGTTCCTATTAGTAAAGAAGATCTTGTCTCTATTGATCCATTTCCTTCCTCTGTTCCTCCAGATGAGTATATCTCTGATTTGGATTGTTCTACTGTTCCTCCTGTTTCATCTAATGCTTCCCATTCTGACTTTCCTTCTTTTCCCTTAGTTTATTCTTGTCAGACTTCTCCTCCTCCTCCTCTCTTGTTCGACTCCCTTTCTGATAATCTATCAACTGCTGACTTGGATACTGATGATCCACCAACACGCCGATACTCATGCCTTCGTCTCCCTCCGATAAGACTTGGTTTTTCTAATACTTGTTATTTTCTCTCTTTTCGAAGATTTCTCACTTCTGTACATTCTTATTTTGAGCCTCGGTCCTATAAGGAAGCCTGTTCTGATCCTAATTGGATTGATGCTATGCAAACTAAATTGGATGCTTTACATAAAACTGGTACTTGGGATTTGGTTCCGTTACCTGCAGATAAGAATCTTGTTGGATGTAAATGGGTGTATAAGGTCAAGACAAATTCTGATGGCTCTTTAGAGAGATACAAAGCTCGGTTAGTTGTCAAAGGTTTTTCTCAAGAGTATGGTGTTGACTATGAGGAAACCTTTGCCACTGTTGCCAAGATGACTAATGTTCGTACTCTGATTTCTGAGGTCGCTGTTCGTCATTGGCCTCTATTTCAAATTGATGTGAAAAATGCTTTTCTTAATGGGTTCTTGTCCGAGGACGTGTATATGCGTCCTCCCCCTAGTCTTCCTCATACATCAAGACTGGTGTGTCGTCTTCATCGAGCCCTATATGGTCTCAAGCAGTCTCCACGTGCTTGGTATGATCGTTTTCATACCACTGTCTCTCAAATCGGCTTCACTCCGAGTACTTATGATTCTGCCTTATTTATTCGCCATACTTCTACTGGTATGGTTGTTATTCTTCTGTATGTGGATGATATGATCATTACTGGTTATGATATTTCTGCTATCGATGAGGTTAAACGTCATCTTTTTGCTGAATTTGAGATGAAAGACTTAGGACCCCTTCGTTATTTTTTGGGCATTGAAGTTGCATAATCTCCTTCTGGTTATTTGCTTTCTCAGGCTAAGTATGCTAACGAGTTGATTCATCGGGCTCAATTAACTAATTCTAAGTTTGTGGATACTCCTATGGAGTTGAATGCTAAATTCTCTACTTCTGATAGTGTGCTTTTGGATGATCCTACCCCTTATAGGGAGCTTGTTGGTAGTTTAGTTTACCTCACTGTGACTCGACCTGACATTACTTGTGCAGTTCATATTCTCAGTCAGTTTGTTTCTGCTCCTTGTTCTACTCATTGGGGTGCTCTCATGCGCGTTCTTCGCTATATCCGTGGCACTATCTTTCAGAGTTTGCATTTATCGTCTTCTTCTACACTTGAGTTGAAAGCTTATGCTGATTCTGACTGGGCTAGTGATGTTAATGATTGCAAATCCACTTCTGGCTTCTGTGTTTTTCTTGGTGATTCTCTTATCTCCTGGAAGAGCAAGAAGCAGACTGTGGTTGCTCATTCTACTGCCGAGGCTGAATATCGTGCTATAGCTCAGGTCACCGCTGAGGTGATATGGCTTCGATGGTTGCTTTCTGACTTGGGTGTCTCTGTCTCTCCTTCTACCCCTCTCTATTGTGATAGCCAGAGTGCCATTCAGATTGCCCACAACACAGTCTTTCATGAGCGTACCAAACATATTGAGATTGACTGTCATTTTATCCGTCAGCATGTTCAAGTTGGGACTATTAAGCTTTTTCATGTTTCGTCCGCTCTTCAGCTGGCCAATTTATTTACTAAGACTCACACATCTGCTCGGTTTCGTCCTTACTTGACAAACTCTCGATGCTCTCTGCACTAGCATCATGAGTTTGAGGGGGGGGGGGGGGTAAGCTGTACATAATATTTGGCTATATTTTGTAGAGTTGACTTTCCATAATTTATTAGTTTCCATGTATTAAGAGTTTCTATGTTTCTTAGGTTGCTATATTTTGTAGAGTTGACTTTCCATAATTTTGTAATAGCTTCTCTATAAATTCTAGGTTTGTAATCATATTGAATACATTTTGAATAAGAGATTGTTCTTTTCTCTCAAAGATAGTTTTCAATTACATCATTTAAACAGGCTGCCAAACTCGAAGACCAAGCAAATTTGAGCACCAAGTAAACATAGAGAACAAGCTAACTAATCTAGTAGGCTAGACCAAACAGAAAAGATCCAATAAAAATGATTAAACTAAAACAAAGCATACAAAATACAGCCCATACAAAACCCAACATGACCCAATTAGGCAATTTCCCAAGCAAACCCAATCTTGAATTTGAAACAATTTCTAAGACCCGTTGTGACCTGCATCACTAGTTTAGCTGCCCAACTCAAGAAACTTAAAAGAAAAGACAAAGAAAGAAACTTAAGTGATCATTCAAATAGTTATTTGACATGGGTAAACATGTTTTTGAATAAATAAGAATGGGTTAGCAATATTAACATGATCCATGTAATTTATTCACCACTTCGACAAAGTCAAATCAATATAATTAAACCTAGCACATTCTGATATGTGGACGATGGAGCTGAGCACCACCAAGGTTTGGAGACCCTAGTCTATAAATTCAGACACCCAATCACCAATTGGAAAAATTGTTAGGTACATCCAAAGTCACACTACATCTTGGAGTTGAATACAGCATGAGGCTACACAAGAATAGATTGTTGAAAACAGAGGCACCTTTCAGTTACCAAAACATGTCATAATTGGCCCGTAGATGATGCTCTTACCTAAACTTTACTCCATTCTTCGCTTCTTTATTGTAGTCCATCTCCTGCATTCAATGTGATTTACCTGTATTCAATATGAAGCTCTAAGAATATTCCTCTTCCAACTAACAGGAAAAAAAAGGTCTAGACTGTCTTAATGACCAACAGAGGAAGATTATAATAGTGTAAACGATTTAACTGGTCTATAAATATGCAAATTCTAGATAGAATGGCAACAAACTACCACACAAAGAATTAGAATAGTTCACAACAGAATGATTGTATCCTCAAAAAAATTAAGGATTCTAACAAAAGAAGTTCCAAGAAATATGAGGATATTCCACCCCTAAAGCTCATTATACAAAAGGATTTTAGCAGTTCAAATGCAGATGTATTACCGTATGCTGTATTCTCAGTGACTTTCTCCTAAAATTATCGGTTTTTCCATATATGGATGCATTGATTTTTCACACAACATAGTTCTACTGCATACCTAACTAAATATTTTCTTTGATGCAATCTAGACAGGCAATACTTGTGTATGCACTTCAACCACTCTATGAGAAGCACTGACCAGACAAAGACGAGCTTTTCCCAACTTTAATTTTCCCTTTACCTCCTCACTTAACTTTCTCAAGGTTTTATATTTCAAGTATGGTAATCTAGTAAAACGTTTTAAGACTCCGAGGTATTAAGAATGCCCAGAATCCAAGTAAAGCATATTTATCCTTCTGTGCTTTAATCAACAAAACTCCTCCAAACCTTCTTACTAGCTTGCCCGGTTTAACTTCCTATTGATTGGGGTGTTACTTACAAAAAATTAACAAGGATCCTCTTCCTGCGGCATTTGGATGTCACAATGTTGAACACTTGCAACTTTGTCAATCATGCAGTATAACGTCTAAGCTCTCAACCCAAAAAAAATTTCTTAGTTGTTAGATCTCATGGTATAATGTCTGCTGGGATACAAATTTATAACCATGTGTAATTGTGAATGTCAGCAAAGGTAAGGAGAAAACTTGTGACATAGTTAAGAAGCCTGGTAGTAATTCAAACGCTTTTTGTCTAGACTTCAAACCATGAGTTAGTTTATTTTACATACAAAACTAGGAGGCAATCCTTTCCCTCTTCAAAACTCAATCTTATCCAAAATTTTTGAGGTTTCTTACACGAATTTCGTGTCCGATTTATTTAGGGCACAATTTTCAACTACCATTAGCTTTTTTCTTACTAAATCAATGGATATCAGTTTTTGGTCTTCCCCTTGTCACTGTAGTACCTTCCACTTAAGCCCAAGAACTCCTCACCAGTGCAAACATTGATATTTGCTGAACATGAAGAAAATTATATGACCAACCAACAAGGCATTACGGTGAGAGGTGAAAGCGCCCAATATAAGGACCGCAGCGTCTGCTCTCACCCAACTAACAATAGTGGCAGAAGCACACTCCAG
Organism: Hamamelis virginiana; assembly: GCA_017140935.1. NCBI lineage: Eukaryota > Viridiplantae > Streptophyta > Magnoliopsida > Saxifragales > Hamamelidaceae > Hamamelis > Hamamelis virginiana. The sequence goes on along the minus strand of JAESVK010000494.1, from coordinate 207,130 downwards.
AACTAACTGAGATATATATGAGTGGAGGCCTCTTTGAGCCCTTCTTGATATTTGAATCTTTGCCTTAATAGTATCTCCCATATTGGCCAGCCTTGAAAAGGAGATATAACACTATTGACATGGTCTCAAAAGATACCTCCAATTTCCAATCTAACTCATGTGGCCAAGAGAATACTCTCTGCTGGTTTCTAATGATACCTCCAATTCCAACGCTCTATAAATTGGCATAGATGCTTTCATCAAATGTTATTCCAAAGATATTACATAAATAAATTGTATCAGCTTACAAAATTATAATGCAACACTTAAAATGCCAAGGGACCACGAAGCATCATGGATGACAGACAAACTACTTGCTTGTGTAGCCTAACAACAAATAGGGCTGCAAACGAGCCGAGCAAAGCCGAGGGGTTTGGGTTGCTCAAGCTTGGCTTGGTCAAAAGCTTGATTATTTAAGTTCAAGCCGAGCTCGAGTCTAAGTTAAACGAGCCGAGCTTTGATATGTTTGAGATTGGCTTGTTTATTATCGAGCTTGTTCGCGAGCTATTCACGAACGGCTTAATTAATTTGCAACCTTAAATTACAATAAGGGAAAGTTAAAAATTAATGTAGAAAGCTTAAAAAATGACTTCTATATACTTGGTTTATATTGGAAATAAAAAATTCAAACCAAAAAAATAAGTCATGAATATGTTGAGCTTATTCAAGCCTAAATTATAATTTTTTTATGAGTCTAAACATAAGTTTTTAATGCGCTTGGTCACGAGCCTACTAACAAGCTTGTTCGCGAACACAAACGAGTTGCGCCTAAGTGTGCTTGAACTTGGCTTGTTTATTAAACGAGCCTAAATTTAAGGCTTGGGCTTAGCTTGTTTACTAAATAAACGAATTCGAGCCGAATCCTTATCGAACTCGTTTGCGAGCCGCTGGCTCATTTGCAGCCCTAACAACAAATTATTTTACTATTAGAATTGTGGAAGTGACAATCTACAGCTAATGAAAGCATGTTGATTATTTTTAATTCCAAGATTGGAGCATCTTCAATTCTCTTTGCCAATAATTTTAGTACTAATTTACATTGACCTTCCCCTTTATGCACTACAGTAATGATTCCTCCCCTTCCACCAAGGCACCAACCTCTAACACCTCCCCCAGCCCAAAAAAAACAAAAAAAAAAAAAAAAAAAAAAAGAAAAAAAGAACCTATGACATCTATTTATAAAAAAAAGTGACATATCCAAAGAACTCATATCTCACCTCTCTGAAATGGCACACAAGAGAGAAGCAAAAATCTCCATCCAACATAAATACTACTAAAAAGCAATTAAGAAATAGCAATAGAACATATTTCAAGTAGATGGTAAAGACATATATCCAATAGCATTTAAACAAGTAATATTAATAGAGGCAATAAGAGTGCATTGAACTAATCCAAACTGAGTGTTAGCATTTGATTAAAGGGAAACTATTCTTACACTACACTGTCATAGCATATACTTAACAACATCAGTTTCATAATTAAAGCATGGGGAGATCAATATATACCCGAAAAAGACTTGATGCCCATTCATCAACAACTGCCTGCAAATTGAAGGTCACATTTTTTAGATAATACCAGCCGAATTGAGAATAATAGAAAGTTCAGGATTTTTTGTTTTTAATTACTATGGTACTTCAATGGGAACATTAATCTCATGACCCCTATATGACATGCCAGTACAGTCATTACCACTATCAATGCCATATTCTTAATAGTTAAAATCACATGCATGATCCCATTCCTCATTTCCAGCCCAATATAAGTGTGGAGCAATTTAGACCCAAGTTATACATTAGAACATTACCTGGAGATCAGTGTTCAGTTTTCCTGCTCTCCTTATCAATCCTGCTAAAAATCGCAAAATTAATATGTCCAAGGAAATGGCAGCTTTAACTCCAGGCCTCTGAACTTTGACAGCAACAACCTGTCCACTAGGACGAAGCCTAGCCTGATAAACCTAGTTTAAAAAAGAAAAGGAACAAAAAACTGCAGTGAGTTTTAGCGTTATTCCCAAATAATGCCACAAAATAAGTCCACGATCAAAATAAGTACAAGTGTATGACCAAATACAAACCTGCCCAAGGGATGCTGCAGCTACAGACTCTGGTGAGATCTCTGAAAAAAGCTCATCTATTGGTAATCCAAGTTCTTGTTCTATTGTATTGAAAGCAACTTCATTGGAAAATGGTGTTATTCGATCTTGCAACAATGAGAGTTCCTCCAGATATGAGGGCGGTATCAAATCCTACATGAAAGACATATCCAAACATACTCAAGTTGAACATAATCAGAACATAAAAATGATAGACTTTTGCAAGAGGCCCCAAATTAGTTGTGCATTTTTTTAGTTTTGTGAGGGTGAGAGCGCAATGGGTCAAAAAGCTCGTGTAAGAAATGTGGGCTTGAGTATGAATGCAGCTTCAGCCATAGGGTTTACTCATCAAGCATGAATCTTAGATGAGTCAGACTTACCATAGCCAGAGAATAACCTAACTTGAAGATGCCAATTGGTAATATTTGGTGGTGGTCATGTGAGCTGTACATAAGATTTTGTATTATTTTGTAGAGTTGACTTTCCTATTTTATTAGTTTCCATGTATTAAGAGTTTCTATGTTTCCTAGGTTTCTATATTTCTTAGAGTTGACTTTCCTATTTTTGTAATAGCTTCTCTATAAATTCTAGGTTTGTAATCATATTGTTTACACACTTTGAATAAGAGATTGTTCTTTTCTCTTAAAGATAGTTTTCATGGTATCAGAGCCCTAGGGCAATTGCTTCTTCCCTTTGTTGCTGCTACCTTCTTTTCTCTCTCTTTGTTGCCCCGCTATAGTATTTTTTTTCCCTCTTCCTCCTCTTGGTTAAGCTTGATTTGCATTATTTTTTGAATTTCTCCCTCTGTTGGCCTTTGTTTTCTGGCTTATTTCTCCCCTTTTTGCACTCTCTTATTAGGTTATTTCTGGTAATCTGCTAGTGGTTTTCTCTCTCACGGGCTCTCTCTTTCATTGGTTATTTATGGGTTATTTCTCTCTTGTTCCTTGCCGGTTTCTGTAATTGAGTTTCTGTTAGGATTTCAACTTCTCTCACGGCAAATATCAGGCTTTCTCTTTGATCCATGACCTTTGTACGACTAAGTATGGCCGATGAGAAAATTCAAGCGAATGAATGTAGCTTTTGTCATCAAAAGGGACATTGGAAGAATGCTTGTCCTAAGCTTATTACACCATGTGCACCTATGGTTCAGCCTCGTCCCCGCGCTCATCTTGCTGCCCCATCTATTGTGAGCATAGTGCCACCTTTCTCTATAACATCTATGTTTGAGCAATTTCAGACTTGGCTAGCATCCCAATCTCAGCCTCAAGCTTCTGCTATGTCCACTCTGCACTCAGGTTTGAGTAATTTTGATTCTTCAGGTATTTCTTCCACCACTTGGATTTTTGATTCTGGTGTCTCTCATTATATGACTCCAAACTTGTCTCTTTTTAAAAATTGTCTCTCCATCTTCTCCTATTACCATAGCTACTGCAAATGGATCTCACATGAATGTTAAATATATAGGCTCTGTCCTTAGACCTGGGTTGCAAAGATTGGACAACATCTTTATCTACTAACTAACTAAATGCTAACCTGTAATCCCTATTTACCAATCCAAAAGAGCAGGGTTTTACCCATGAGCCCAGCCTAGCCACTACCAAAACTCAGGGACAAAGCTAGGGCAGTGGTGTGAGGAGCGCTTGGCCTCTCCAAGTCTTCATAGTACACCTTAGAGCATTCCTTTGTATTAATCATATAGTGAGATCGCCAAAGGGAAAAAGTAATGAAAAATACAGGAAAAAAGTACCCTCCCTCCAACCAGAAAAACAAAGAAACAAAGCAAAAACAATTTTTTTTTTTTCAATTCATTTTTTTTTTTCCTGCGATTGTTTTTAGCCAATTTTTCCAAAACTACAGATGTTCAATACTTTGAAATTGATTCTAAGTGATCATGATGACTAAATGAATTTGAAAAACAGAAATAAACAAAACAAAAAAAAATTGGAAAGTTAAAAAATAACCAATCATCTTGATTTCTTAAGAATACTTATCTGATGTTGAATCCAGTAAATGTTGGGTCCCAGTTTTCTATATGGAACCACTAGAATAGGGAAAATATATAAAATGTTTGAATTGAAAAAATAAAAAATAAAATTAATGGATAACTCATCTGACTTTATACTTCATTTTTAAAAGAAAATAAATCCAAAATAAATTTTAATGGAAAAAGGACGCTAAAATGCCAAAATTTTGGTTCCTTCCACCATACTTTCTCCATCCCAAAGGCAAAACTTCAAACAGCGACAGAACTTGTTTCAGCTGGCAAGCTATGGCTTGGACCTTACTCATTTTTAAAAGACTAGTTTCCAACTTTGCCAACTGTGACCTCAGGCTCATAACATCTACTCAGCTGTAGCTGACATATACAATATCAGTTTAAAATGAGAGGTTTGCAAACAGGTCCGGAAAAAAACAAGATACACATGCATTTCTCAGCAAATAAATAGCTACCATCATTTTTATGGCCGATTTTTGAAGGCCTAGATTCTGACTTTGCCAACTGGGACCGCAGGCCCATATTATCTACTCAACTGTACAGACATATACACAGCATCAGTTTAAAATGGGAGGATTGCAAACAGGTCTAAACACAAATAAGATACATATGCATTTCTCCGTAAATACATAGCTAACCATCAGAGTAGAGTAGAACTCTTTTAAAAATTAAATAACTCCCCATATATGTCTTCTAACACAATCTGTGTTCTCCATGAAACATTTGAATTCCAATTTAAGCAGTCCACAATAAGTTTTGAGTAACCCTCCACAAATAATGTTGTTGATTGTCAGATCCTTGGCAATTCTTAATCCTTCTTATAAGAGCACTACATCCTGTTTCAAGAATAATATCCTCCCTAGCTATATAAAATAACATTGTATGTAAGTCACCCTCCTAGAAGTGCATCAAATGATGGTCCCAATTATTTTTTCATACTGATATGGCATAACTTTATTGGAACCTAAAGACTGCACAAAACTGTATTGCATCTAAGTCAAGCTCACAGCTAAAAGGTCGAGTATGGCCAAGTTCTTTGGAGTTTGTATTTTTATAGTTGAATGGTGCAATGAAGGCCACATGAACAATGAATTCTATCACCAGTGAAGAATCTGGCTAAGCTTAATATCAACTCATCAGTAAAAAGCCTTCTCCTATAAGCAACTCCTAATGGCCTGATCACACATTACAGTTAAAAAGCCTTGGGACAGTGGTCATTTATCATCAGTTACCTATGAAAACAAGTGATACTTAGCTGAGTAAGTGACATGGAAAATAGAAAATCTAAGAAGTTGGTCAAAGAATATGCCAACTTACTGGTCGAGATGAGACAGCCTGAGCAATTTTGACATAAGCCTGCAAGACAGAAACATAGAAAAATAATTTATTAAAAGAATTGGTATGAGAAGGGAAAAAAAAAAAAAGAAATTGAAGATCGCCTCATCAGGTTTCAGGACTACATGAAGATATTAAACAAGCAAAGGTTTTAAAATTCGATTTCCAGATAAGCCTAAGTCACTCTGGGAGTTTGGAAGTAAAATTGATTGATTTAATTTCAGGTAAGTTAAAACCATGCAGGACTCATGCACTCAATCATTCATATACCTACTGATCAGATCCAAGAATTGCCTGATGTATGTCTATTCAGTGATATGCAACCATGGTGCTATTTTCTCACTCAATCATTACTTGGCTATAATTGAAATTGTATCAATAATTCTCGTTTTAAAACTTTAACACTAATCCTGTTTGAGATGATGTCCATAGTTATACTTGTTTCCTACGAAGTTCTCCAGTTATCTCAGGTACATAATGAGTTGGAAGAGTGTTTTAGGATCCTAAAAATCTCTACAAATGCACATATAACTCACTATAAGATGATAAATTTTAACCTTTTCCTCATTTATGTACCAAATACAAAAGGATAATTGTCCTAAAAATATGGTTCACTGGAATACTACCTGAGATAACTGTTAATTTGCAGATTTGCATGTGATATTCCTGCACCTAGAGGGCCATCATACCTAATGTCGGATCCCTAACTAATTGGAACCTACTCCTGATTATTAAAAACATCAACAGCTACAGTGATTGCAAATCCTTCGACCGAAGCTTAACTTGAAATTGGTGAAATATTTTCAAGAAAAAAAATCCAAGCAATCCAAAGAATTATGAACAAGTCTTGCATCACTATTTAATTACAAAGTTCTCCAGAGGAAAGAAACAGCTAAACCCAATCAACATCAAACTTCTCACTGGCATAACTCACATATGAATTTGAAGTATGGTGTTGAAGGATTCCATGAATGACATTTATAAGGTGGCCATCCTGCATAGTATCTAGAACACTTGACTCACTTGCACCGGTCTTAATGAGCAAGAACTAAAGAATTTGACATTCATCAAGGCCAATGAGAATGCTACTAAGCACACTATACAATTAATGGTGCAAATTTTGGATCCTTAGGCTAACACAATTATCTAATAACTTCATTTTCTGGTTTTTGTTATCAAGAAAGTTTGCACTTTTTGACTGAACTTCATTTATAGAAAAAATTTCCTAGCCAAACTCATCAAGTCTTATTTTCATAAACAACCTCCCATTGGTTCGGAATTATATGGTTCCTAAGTCATACTTTCCAACGAGGTGGCCTTATTATTTGGTCCACAGTCCGCTGCATTATGTTAGAACACCACTTGACCCCAAAAGCTTGAGCTATTAGGGAATGAGTCAATAATGTATGTCAAGCCAACACTCCAACCTCACATGCAACCCTCGCTTGCATGTGGAGGGGTGAACCGAGGAGGGTTGAACCCAAGACCTCCTAGAAACCAGAGCTCTGATCATGTTAGAATACCACTTGACCCAAAAGCTTAAGCATTTAGGGAATGAGTCAACAATGTATATCAAAGCTAACACATTTAGACAAATTTGGTGATGGGTCACCTTATAGTCATGCTAGAGTTATAAGTAAGTTAAGTGTAGGGGTATATTTGCAACTTCCCTCTTATTAGTTTAGATAAGGGTTGGTTATCTCATTCTAGGGTAAGCCATCTACATTATTCTCTCTCTATCTATCTTTTTCCTTCTCCTTGAATCTGAACAAGCCAAAGGGTCAACAAGTAGGAATTAGCCTGTGATGTACAATCCAAATCAAGCATCAGTTGATCATCTCTTAATTCATTGCCATTCTGTTTTTGCTCTTTGGAGTAGATTTCTCTATCACCTATAAATTTTTTGGGTGTTAAGATGTTTGGTCATGGATCCTTTAATGGTATTTGAAAACATGGAGTGAAAGGGTTAAAAAGAAAAAATCCAGACAGTGATTTTATTTTTTCCCTTTCAGGTGAAATTGTGGTGTTAGAAACAAGGAATGTTTATACACGGAAACCAGCTTGATACTGATGAAAAATAGGGTCATACCTCACCTCTTTACTTGGTCATTTATAGTAGTATATGATCCTCAGGGATGCAGGTCTCAGGAATTTTCTATAATTTCTCCCTAGATTGTATGTGGTGATATATAACCATTGGTCCTTTTTTTTTTTTTTTTTTTTTTCCATAATGATCAGATATATATAAACACACAAATAAAAAGGGAATAGGTCATATTAGTATTATGTTATTTTTTTCACAACAAAATTTTTTATTTGTAACAACATTATGTAGTTTTAACAAGGAAAGAAAATAGCAAATCTAGCTATCTTGTGAATCATCAACATATGAATCTGCCATTTATTAAGCACTGAGATTACATAAAAGTAGACCTTGAATATCTTAAATTTATAAATATTGACCATTATGTGAATTTGAGAAATCCTCATATAGCATTTCATTGTATGTAGCATTGTTGTCAGAACTGGACCAACCATGCCAGTTAGACAGGTGAACAGGTCCTTGGCTGGTTCAATTCTGTGAGAGGAACATTTAAGAAGTAGAACCAGATTGGCCTAATTCAAACAGGCCAACCATGATGCATTTCCTCTAATCAGATGTTCAGGCCTGTCTGACTGGTTTTGGAATTTCTCTAAAAATGCTTTCAAGGGGAGTCACAAGAGTTGAAATGTAAACATCCCATGCAAAGAAGATCAACTCAACCAATAATCAAACTTGTTTCTTACTATTATGAACTCACTACATATATTATTTTTGCTTCATATACATATAATAACACCCAAATATAATAAAAATAATTTATTTTTGTATTAAGGTGGTCCAATTGATCGACCTAGAAATCAGAACAGTGACCTAGCAACCCCCTCCTGGCCAGGTATGTTTGGTCTGGGTCTGATAACCATTTGTGGTCATTGATGTCATTCAAGTTTATCAACTTTTAGTATGTGTGTAAACGTTTCGAAAAAAATTTCAGTCTCATTTTAAATTTTAGTGTCATATATGCACTTGAATGTAGTTTTTCTTTCTAATTTAGTCTTAGGTCTGGCACATTATTGAATTATAGTAAAAGTGTAAAACCATACAAGGTGATCATGTAATAATATCTCTTCCAACATTTCCTATAAATCAATTTATTTTTTCACCTTTTGATTTTTTTTTTTTCAAAAATTTACATATATTACACCAAATTAGAGCTCTCCCTAATGTTCCCTTACTAGAACTGTAATAAATACAAAGATTGCCTACAATAACTTCAAGAATTGTTTATGACACCCACCCCTGTCAAGCCTAGGAAGCATTCTGGTGAGGAATCTGAAAAGGACAGGGGCGAAGATATGTGTGAATTAGAAGAAAAAAATGTTTACACCATTTTAAGATCAATAGGAAAGACATACCGGACCAAGTTCTACTAATATCCTGCGAAGCTCTGCAGCTCTAACCTGCAAGTTAGCAAAAGAAGATGTCACACATGCCTCTATAAAAAACATGAAACCTCATGATTGATAAGTTAATAAAACAAAGGAGTCAGCTTCTGAACTAGAAGCACAAAGCTTGAGGATTCAATCTTAGTTTACACAAAAAGATAGCATTAATAAGAAAAAGGTTAATGGAAAGGATAGACAGCCAGATTAGAAATCGAATATAAGAACAATATAAAATACTTCATCTGTACCAGATAACTCTGAGAGAGAGAGAGAGAGAGAGAGAGGGAGAGAGAGAGAGAGTATCAAAGTCCAATCATATGAATTTAGGCACACATAACAACTATGTTTCTGATTTTCAAATTTTCCACATTTATTTCATCGGATCATAGAGTTGTTTACACAAAATAGCTAAATTCTAGACTTTATATGGCATAGTCTAGCAGTAATAAAACCTGTAACAAAATATGATTATTCTACATTATTTGTTTAATGCTGAGCTGGCAAGGAGAAA
>JAESVK010000494.1:89668-110370 GCA_017140935.1 Hamamelis virginiana | reverse complement strand
CCTATCCGGAAGGGTCAGTACGATTGTTAGGTTGGGGCGTTACAAAACAGAAGAAGGGCGCGCAGTTTTAGTTTTTCTTTAAACTTTCGTTGTTGAATTTCATCAGGCGTACGAATAGTTAAGCAGTTTATTTTCCTTTGTTAGTTGAGTGTTTATATTGGATTTTATCAGAAATAGTCGTAGATTATTTTATGCTACGTGCATCTAAGTCTTGACTATTTTTTGCTTCCATGTACTGTATTACTATTCAATTCAGTCAGTTTAATTTCAGAGAGTGAATTTATTTTCAGTTTTTATTCTCAGTTTCTATTTTTAATTTCAGTATTTTCCAAATTACTCAATTTCACACACGATGCAATCGTCCCTCTCTCCACTTGGAGAGAAGAGGTTTTTATTTTTATTTTTTTAGTTTTTAATTGTTGCTTTTAATTACGCAATTTTCATTTCAGTAGAATATCCCCTCTTTCCATTTGGAATTTCAATGAGGATTTTTATTAATTTATGCTTTCAATTATGTACTTCAAATTTCAGTAGAATATCCCTCTTTTCACTTGGAATTTCGAGGAGTATTTTTATTAATTTATGCTTTTAATTCTGTATTTTAAATTTCAGTAGAATATTCCCTCTTTCCACTTAGAATTTCGAGGAGGATTTTTATTATTTTATGCTTTCAATTCTGTACTTTAAATTTCAGTAGAATATCACCTCTTTCCACTTGGAATTTCGAAAGGAAGATTTTTATTAATTTATGCTTTCAATTCTGTATTTTAAATTTCAGTAGAAAATCCCTTCTTTCCATTTAGAATTACGAGGAGGATTTTTATTAATTTATGCTTTCAATTTTGTACTTTAAATTTCAGTAGAGTATATTCCCTCTCTCCACTTGGAGAGATGTGGTTTTTCTTTATTTAAAATTATGCAATTTCAATTCCTGCCCGTTTAATTTATGCAATTTAGTTTAAGATTTCTATTATTTCTGTTGCAATTATGTCCTTATATGTTTGACTTATTTTCTGTCAGTGATTCTTAATTTATTACGCTGTACTTGGCAGTTTGACTTGCAATTACTGTTAAAAAAATCAGTTAATCAACCAAATTTACCCAATAGGAAATGTCTCTTTCACCAAAAGTGAATTGACTTTGCCGATTTTCATTACTAGTCTCTGTGGACCGACACCCGTGCGTACCACTCTTTTCGGATTGAGGTTAAACATAGGGTAGATTATTAATGAAATAATATTGACCGTAAATACGAAATTTAACCTACCGTATTTCCAGCGATCAAGGACTTAAAAGCAAATAAGTTTCGGGCTCCCAATATAAATATTAATTATAATTCACTCTACCAAAGAATTATAGTTGCACTCCCTTGCTTATTCGAAATTCTATTTTGAGCTCTTTGTTATTAAATACTTATTAATCTCTCCATGTTAAGATTACAGATATCCGTTGATTAAATTAAATTACTGACAATTTTATTTAATCAACATCTGTTAATCTCCTTGAGACCTTCCACTTAACTTATTTGATATGTCGGATACAAAATCCACCTGCAGGATTTGACATAATCAAAACTTATAAGCATCCTCAAGGGGGTATCATCAATCCATATTACAGGACGTGGATTCCGTTAATAATTAATATACACTATACGCTTAATGTCGTTACCCAACTCATCGAGTTTATGACCCATAAGAGATCTCACTCTATATGAATCAAGATAACAAATACTAAGTGTATGTGCATATAAATATTTCGGGATTAAGAGCATAAGCATTCATAATAATCATGAGGTATTAATTATTTAATATGTCAATATAAAACAATTACCCCAAGACAGTCCCGTTCAATACACACAAGTGTACTAGCACAAGAAGTCGAAACTAAACCGTTCCCTATAGTCAAGACAGACCTACTAAAATCTTGTGCTATAATCTTACCGATGGTGTGTCCAGTTCCATCTCAGACTGTGAACAATAAGCTTATATTCTACAAGAACTGATGATCTGATCTTCTGTGTGTAAGCCGAACTTACACACCAGATCATCTACTATGTAGAATAAAAGACACACATGCTTAATATTAAAAGATAATATAATGCAGATATAGCTCATACAGATTCTCATTTAAAATGCAATATCAGAATTCATTAATAAATAAATACTTATTAGGTCTATTACATAAAAGCATGTCTTTTAGTATATATCCCCAACAGTTAGTAGTTACAAGAAATCAAGTGGATTGAGGAATATTTTGGGGAAATTGAAAAAATATGTGATATGGATTTTGGTGTATTGAAACGGCAAATTTAGAAATCAGGTTGGGATTATTGTGGATAAAATCTAAAGAAGTCGTAGGTGTTAAAGAGAATGGTAGATAGCATAATATTCATAAAATTTGTGCAAGGATAAGAAACATGGTTCAAGGTCTGGGTCGAGACTGAGATAACTGGTTGAGTCATCTAGGTCTAGGTAGGGACTGAGACGAGAAGTTCTCTCAAGTCGAATATATGAAGAGAAATCTCATATTCATTTCAACCAAGATCTCCGTCATTGTCTTGGTCGATATCTCAGTCGTCTCGTTTCATCTCGGTCATCACGTCTCGGCCGAGATCCCAGTTATTTCAACATATTTATTTAATTTATAAGTTAGTCCCTTTTATTATTTTTAAGGAGCAGTTCTTTTATAATGTTCAGAAAAACAACCTAACACTTCGTTTGTTAAAAAAAAAACAATGGTTTTACTTTTACTAACAATTATATTCTTTTAAAAAGTTCAAATTTAACACATTATTGCATGATACCGTATCACAATAGTGCCTATTTTGATGTTGCTTATGATATTTTACTCCCTAATTTATTTATTTTTGCTTATTTGATGAGTTTAATGTGTTTATTTTATTTTTTCAGATTTGCTATAATTTATTTTATTATTATTATTTTTTTTAACATTCTTTCATGCCTAAAGTTGTATCTCGGCCGAGATGTCTGTGACCAAGACGTACACAACCGAGACTTTGAACCATGATCAGAAATAAATCTTATAAGTAGTGCACATGCACCTCTAATAGGATCAGGTGTATATTGGGAAGATACGAATGAGTTAATTCAAAGGTAAAGCAAAGGGAGAAGATTTTGTATATGGGGAGACTTATCTGGCTAAGGAAAAAACAATGGATGATATTAGATGGTATGGAGATTACAGATTTGGTGAAATGAATGAGGTAGGGATTTAGAACTAATGGCATTTGATCTTGTAAAAGTAGAAACATTCTTTAAAGAGAGGGATAACATTTCAAACTGGATTATATATTAGTCAAATAGACTATATTTTCTTACAAGGAAGGTTGATTTAGCTACATGCATAGATTATATAGTTACAATTCGAGATAGCTTGATCACATAATATTGATTTGTGGTATTAAATAATGTGTATTAGGAGATAGAAAAGATAGAGTAGAGAAATCAGGCATCCAAGAACTGCACAGTGGAACTTGAAAGGAGATACTATATGGAGATAAACACTAGAAGAAGGGAAATGCGATTTAGACTAAGAAAGTGAAACCAACATTATATGGATGAGATGTCTGCATGCCAGCATCTCCAACAGAACGGGCACGATCTGATTATCATTTTTTCAACACATACTTATACAAGAAGCTCAAAGAGGCTGTATCATACGAGGTATCTTTTTATTTTATTTTTTCCTTGGGTTCTTTCTAATGATTATTCTTTGTTCTCTAAAAAATTAAATTTTAATTCCAGTTTGCGATGTTGTAAATCCCTTTTTCAATGGGATTTCTACATACTGAAACTGCTAGAAATAGGCACCTGAGTTGGTAATATTGATTGGTTTGTTGCCAAAATCTTTTAAACCTTGCGTATGGCTGGAGCATTTTGATGGTGATGTGTTCGTAATTGAGATTGAAGCATCTCAGCCATAATTCCCCTCATGGTTCCTTCTCAGGGCATCATAAACAATAGTATGCAGATACATGTGGCACTGGTTGAAGTTTATATATGTTAGTTAGTGGGAGTGGAAAAGTTCATTTCTTTGTAAAAATAACTGCATGCTTCCCAAAAAAGTTTCTGATTTTAGATGTTTCATATGTGGATGTTATTTATACTGCTGCCAATCATGCCTCCTTTTGTTTCGCATGTTATGTTCATGGTAACTTGTCTTCCCGGATAATTTGTAGGGGAGTGACAAGAAAACTTCTTTCATGAAGTTTAGACGATGGTGGAAAGGTGTCAATATATTTCAGAACGCATATATTCTTCTTCCAATACATGAAGAGTAAGTTGTTTCCATTAATTTTGAGGTTTCGAATATAGTTGTAGATATATTAGGAACCACAGTGACAGATGTAAATATTGGAAAGGATTATTCGATAAAGAGAATTCCTCATCTATTGACACATCCTTATGCTTTGAAATTTATCAGCAACCACGCTTTTAATTCTTAGTGGGAATTATAAATTTTGTTAGGCATTTTTAATGACTAGGATGAAGTAGTTTCACTTAAAAGATCTTATTTGTTTTTTAAAGTCAATGCCATCTTGCAACTAAGATTTTACATATCAGTGTAAGTTGCGGATATTGAGTTGCAGTGTCTTTGAATTTTAATAAATCTAAATACATGTTTTACTAAGGGTGTTGTATTTCATAGTGGGTCTTATGCAGCTGTAGTCGATAAATTCTTACAATTATTGAGTTTTCATTATCTTTCTTGACTGTTAATGCAATTAAAAATGAGAAATCGCATATAGCTTCCAACAGATACAGGTTTGCAATCACACCATAAAGTTGTAGTTGGCATTAACTCATGATGCCTATTTACATTGAACGAATAGAAAAGTTGTAATGGAAATTTTACCTTAAATGAAAAGTTCCCAAACTTCATTGGCCTGAGAGATATTGTCCTGACCTGAGAGATATAGTCCAAAATTTCACATGACTTTTTTTCTAAAAACCTTTAATGATGTAAATCTAGGTCAAAAATAGACTTTCCAATCACATTAAGGCACAAAAACAGGAGAAAAATAGGGTTTATTACCTTAAATGAAGAAATCTGATTTTCGAACCCTTGATGCCCTTTATCGAAGATCTCAAGCTTGATTTTGGATTTTGGATTTCGACATTGACGTATTTCCATTAGAAGCATGTTTTTCCAATCTTTGGACTGATAAGCAGCAAAGAAAATTGGCTAAAAGGTGTCTGGAAACCCTGTTATGCTTGAACCTACAATTTCAAATAACTTTCATATCAGCCGGTGTGGAATGATATCGATTGGTATCAGCGAGGACTCACTGATATGCTACTGTATTAGTCAATACTGTGTGATATGGAAACATCACAGAAAAAGGCCCAAACATTGTATTGGGTCATGTTTGTATCTTTACAACAGTAGGGAAGAATTATATGAGAGAAACAGAAGAAAGGAATGGGAACAAGAGGATTTCTGAACCAAGATACTTAATTATCAACAATAATATATGCTTCATTATAATTCTATTTATATATGTATTTTGAGCCTAGTTGCGACTAATTAAGAGCCTCAAATGGGACCTGGTGCTTGATCTGGGGATTTGTGCCGTGTCTGCTTTGTGTCTTTAATTACATTGGTGGTGGGTGGGTTTCTTTTTTTCTTTTCTTTTTTGTTTTGTTTTGTTGTTGTTGTTATTATTTTTGTTCTTGTGTGTGTGTGTTTTGTTTTGTATTGTTTTTTGTTTTCTGTTTTATGTAACATGTGGAGGTTATTAAATCTTAAATGCCTTGAGCTTAATTCTTTTTCTTGTTTGGCTTGAATTACTGCCAATTTATTGACTTCTTTGTGGTGGTTAATGTAATCAGTCTTCATTAGAGCTTGGTGATTATCTGTATCCCAGACAAAGATGAAGAATCAGGACCAATTATACTCCATTTGGATTCATTGGGATATCACCATAGCAGAAAAATATTTGATGACATTAAAAGGTGAGACAGAGAAGCCCTTGCTGGCTAATAAGCTATGATTGTTTGATATATTAGCTGTATGTTGTTAGTTGTTTAATAAGCAATACACATTTACAGCCATTTGAATTTGGACCACATACTCAAAATAGAATCTAGATGATGAGATAGTAATGCTCGAAGAATGAGAGATTAATTGGACAGGTGACATTCTCTTTCAGACTTGCAGAAGTGGGAATCGATTAATGGCAACGACCCATTCATTTATAACTGCACGGGGCTAGACTATGCTGATATAGGGGAATGTGTTGGTTTGCATATTTTTCCTTGCATTTCCTATGCTTCATTTATATGTTTGGAGTATATTTTTCATGCACCGGAATATAGTGATATTTTATTTGGAGTTTTTGTTTGTATCCTCAAGCATTTTGACGCAAGGAAGATCTAACCAGGGGTAAGTGAAAGTGATAAATATGTATTACCTTGAAATACTCTCTGTACAAGAAGGCAGTCATTGATGGCAGCAAATCATTGGCTGTCTCACCTGTTGGGGTGGGACTTATGAGACTACTGCGGTTGCTGGTTCATGCAACAGGATGCCTTTGCTGAAAGGATTGGGGCATCTGTTCCAGCGAGCTAAAATGGTGGTACCTGCGATAGTTAAGCAATTTGGGGGGGGGGGGGTTTTGGGGGGGGGAGAAGTTAATTATTTCAAGATTCAGAACTGAACCATTATCTTCTAATTGCTAGAAAGGTAAAAGTCAGGAGCTAAGCCAATCTTCTGGCTAGTGGGCTTCTTTTTCTCTAGGAACCAATAGCCTGGGGTTGTGGGAGGGGTTGAAGGAGAGAATCGTGGCTTATAAGGCATCTAAATGGCCTTCAAATCAGGAAATGTTCCTAGAATTTAAGTGTTGATGCAACAATAACTATAATCTTCCTTAACCTTGCTCGATGAACAAATGTCCTTGTGATTGTCAATAATAGAACTTTGAGATATAATTAATGGACACACACACACTTAATGTAGTGTTGCAATCCATAAATTATTAACTTAAACTGATAGGATGAAAAAGATTCATGCTTCTGACCCTAAGAGCTGTTATAGTGGCATTGCTCTGACTGTGTAGTTTGTGCCTTGTGCTATGGAAAAAGCTGTCTTTTATTCTTTTTGTGTTCTTTTATTTAAGTGTATAATGTCATTAAGTGAGGTGCCCCAAGAGTAAGAGGTAAAGCCTCGTTGGCTTTGTACCAGAGGTTTAGATTTGAAACCCGTGTTCATGCTAAATTGCTAACCAACTAATATCTAACAACTAAACAATTGCCCAGAAAAAAAGAAAGAAAAAGAAGTATAAAAAAAAGACATGCAAGGAGCATGTGTGAAAATTCAATTCGAGGATTATCAGCTGTACACCAAATAAGTAGACCTATGGGAGATCATTCTACCTTTGATTTTCACATAGGTTCTCTTAGGCACTTGTTCCATAGTTAAATTTGAATTGTGAAAATGGAGTTGCATTAATGATTATGTTCTGTTGTATTTTTAATTCATCATTTTCACCAGGTTCCCCAACAGAAAAATGATTCTGATTGTGGTATCTTTGTACTTTTCTTCATGGAGGAGGCCCCTGAAAGGCTGAAAAAGAAGGATTTAGCAATGGTACCAATTTTTTTAAATTTCTAAATTTAATCAATAAGTTATTACTTATGCTTTAGTTCCATATGACGTTTTCCTTGGTTGATATTTTTAAATTCTCAGTTTGGCAAGCAGTGGTTCAAACCTGAAGAGGCCTCTGGTTTGAGAGGGAAGATCCGGAATTTACTCATGGAAGAATTTCATAGTGCAAGTGAAGATAACTGTATTTTAAAATCCCCGCCTTTGTCTTCAAGCGTCACTCCAGCAGAAAGCACTGAGCGCCATAGAGATTCTTTGACGGAATCTGGTCCTGATGAGGCTTCTAGATCTTATATTCTTTAAATTTTTGGAGTTGGGTGGCATCAAGTATAGCTTGCATAGTTGATGTAAATGCCTTGCAACCTTCATCCATTCAACGCCCCAAAGGTGAACCAGCTGCATAGAAACTTCTAAGTCAGTTTTGTATAGCCTGGAAAATTGATTCAAAATGGCTTCCAGCATTTGTGTCAAGTACAAAGTAATTTCATGAATACTGACCACTTTTAGTGAGTTTTAGAGGCCCCTTAAAATTGCTTCATCGAGTTAGGTTTATAGGAGTAGCATGACAATTGCAGATATCCAGTTATGGTGGTTTTCAAGAAATGTCCACCATTTAAGTCGTCTTGACTCTCTCCCTCTTTTTGTTTTATTTTTTCTGTTTTTGTTTTGTTTCAGACATAAAATGCATTCGAGTTCAGTTGAATTTATAATGTAATACTTTTTGTAGAAGAAAATGGGAAGAGGAATGAATAAAAAAAGAAAGAATGTTAATTGATGTCTGCTTTATGACAACAGAAGCTCTTGTTTTCTGGTCTCATGTGAATGATTTCTACAGTTATGTTCAATCAATTATGCAATTGATTTCCTATACAGGTTTATATGAATTGTACAAAATATATGAGTTGGGTTTGGAGAAATCAAAAGCAGTTAACTATGCATTTCCACGATTCATACCAGCTTCAGCTATCAAAAGTACAAATTGTGAACATTACAACTGGACAAATTAAAAAAAAAAAATACAACTAATTACAAAATATCCACCGGACAGTAAACACCCAAGGTGTGTGTCTCAGCATCGCTATTAAGAGCAGTAAACTATGCTCTCTTTTTGGCATGTCAAGGCAATATGTCTCCCACAAGAAGATTCTGAAACCAATCACATTGCAGTTCCCATTCTGAAACCATGAAGAGAAATTCAAAGGTTACAAACAGTCGAGAAATGATTCAGAATTTGGGATTTGATGGGAAAAAGATAACAAAGCACAAAGCAGGGAATGTGACTAGAATTGAAGGCAAGATGGAAAGCAGCAGCATAACTAGGCATTCAGGAACTGCCCGGAATAGTTGAGAAATTATTCATATGTTAATGGTTCATTAAGTATTAAACATCTTGGATTAAAATACGAGTTACTCATGCTTAATGAAATATTTGCATATGGACTTTTTAACAAAAAAATTATCGAAATATTTGTCAGCAGTGCATGTGTTGTTCTATATATCTCAAAATAGAGCAACAAAAAGGCCTGCAATTTTGTTGGACATGAAGCAAATAGTAGTCGTAGGGGTTTGATTATAGAAAAATACTAAATGGACCAAATTTTAGACCAATTTTTTTAGTACTTTCATTATAATACGTCTAGAGCCAAGTGACCCAAGTGCCGTGGTTCTGCCAGTCATATCACCAGAATTTGAAGCCTCAATGCTAGCAGCTTCCGAGTCTGTTAACAATCTTTCCAGAGTGAAGGTAACTCAATCTACAAGAATAAAGAGAGCAAAGTTGCTTTTAAGTGCTTGGCTCCCAGAGAGTTGCTTTAACTTACAATCAAAGGACTAGAGCATTCTTGAAAAGAAGTTAGAAATTAAACAGAGATAAACATAGATGAGGGAAAAGTGTTCTACCTGCTAGTTCCGTGATAACTTTGAAAGCCAGCCTCCTTTTGTGGTTCTTTATGAGATAAGATTTCAGGGCACCTGAACTTCTCAACAACTTAGATCGGATTTTTTTTTCTTTCTTTTTTGGCCGAAGAGGAATCAGGTTGTGGGCATCAAAGAGAAAGCTAGCATCGCAACTATGTTGGCAACCTAACCTCCCACAATCATGTGCCATAAACCCTAAATTTTAGTAATAGAAGAAAACAAAAAAAGTATTACCAAAGAGAACGAAACAAAAAAAGAAAAAATAGTTTGGTCTTGGTAGCTTATAAAATGCCACGATCTAGGTCACAAGAATAAAAATCTAAGCAATGAATCTCTAGTTGGGTAAACCTGATAAATCCCCAAGTAATTCAGAGGAGAAAAAAGCAGGATCAGAATTCAACTTAAATTAGGGCCCCCTAGGCCTGCAGAAGCATAAACAACCCAGAGGTTGTTCAAGAGGGATCATGCTCCACCCTTTGATGTGTCAATTGCTTCTAACATGGACACAACCTCTTTCATCTCTGGTCTCTTTTCAGGATTTGCATCCCAGCATTGCATCATCACATTTGCTAGAGAGCTTGGGCAACACCTGTGTATCTCTGGGCTCTCATTCCGCATCCATGTAAAATCCCAAGTTAGCATTGATTTCATTTGTTCATGAATTAAGATTTTGCTTTTTTAACTTTAAACACTACTAAATATGCTTCTTGCACAGTGACTGGTAATATTGACTGAGGAGAAAATTAAGTACCTTACGCACAACACCCGCTGTCATTTCTGAGAAGCGGTCGATGTAATTGGGATATGTCATGTCACAGCAATATATCTCCCACAAGCAGATTCCAAAACTATAAATGTCGCATTTCCTATTATATGGAGTGCCATTAATGACCTGCATACATTCACTGATAGTGAAAAATTTATTTAAGAGTCACTAAGAGTTAGAAAAGGCTTAGAATTTAGGAATTAATGGGCAAATTAAGACAAAACTTGAATTTGGAGTTAATTTGATTATAATACCTCTGGAGCCATGTAACCAAGAGTCCCAGTATTTCCTGTCATATCTCTAGGATTTGAAGCCTCAGTACAAGCAATGCTTAAGTCAGCTATCTTTAGCGTGCTTGATTTCTCTTCGAGTAGCAGATTTTCGATCTATCTTTATGTCTCTGTGAACAATCTTCAAGCAGAATCATATATGCATGGCCAGTCAAAAAGTAAAAATATAGGCAGGATCTTAGGCTACGATCTTATTTATTTTAATGTTCGAGTAGCTTCCTGTACAAAAGCTGTCCTCAGTGAAGCTACTGAGAATCAAATGTAAGTGAAATCTAAAATTAGATCCTTCCAAGTTAAGCTTGAAACATATAAAAAGTTTCAAAGTTAGGGGATTTGATAAAAGGATATATAGTATTTGGTGCATGGCAAAACAAGGATGTTATCATATTAATTAAACTTCATGCAACCGCAAGTGTTAGCCCAAGTGGTCCCAGAGATGAGCCCTTAATCAACACATACTTCAATTGAAACCCATCACTTCTCTTTTCCATCATCACCATCTCTCTCTTTCTCTCCCTTGAATCGATCAACTTTTTGTTGCAGCAATACGATATAATGCAAAAGTGGTCGAGTCGTACGTGTTTGTAACTAATATAAATCTTTAGGAGTCGGTTCAATGGAGTATTAGAAACTTGTAGCTTAATATATATCTTTAGGAGTGTTTCTGATATCCAATCTAGGATGAAGCTGCCTCCCTGAAATTTTATTTTTATTTTTATACCTTATAGCGAATGTGCATAGAGAGAATAGATATGAACATATCTTAAGCCTCTGATTATTTCACTTGAAGTGACATTACACATAAAGCTGCCTTATGAGTATATAAAAAAAGGAGAAATTAAAGTTTGAGACCTTCAATTATTACTAATTTATAATTTGTATTCCTAATATATATATATATATATATATATTTTGGTAAAAGCATTCCAATAGTTTTAGTTTGAAATAAATTGACTTCATGTCGTTTGATTTGTGACAATATGCACCCTTCTGTTAGTAATTTATTTCTTTGTTTGAACAATGAAGTTAGATTGTATGGCTTGTTATTTTTTTTTATAGAGTATTTATTCTAAGTTGTTGATGTATCTTTAAGGATACGGTGAAGTTTCACGATATTTTGAATATATTTTAATTTTTATGAATCATTTTCTCCACAAAATTCATTCAAAAAAAATCATAAAATTATATTTTGAGAAAAATCATAAAATATAAGAAAATTTCATCCCACCTCCCCCCTCCCCTCCCCTCTCCATTTTTTTTGGTTATATTGGAGGGAAATTGACCCCTTGACCTAGCTTAATTCTAATCCTTTCTTCCTTACACTCTCACCACTAGGCTAGCGCCAGTGACTTATTCTACCTTTCCTTTTAGCCTCTCTTTTCTTCCTCCCTCGCATGTATGTCCAATAAAGGACAAGTATTTCGAGAAACAAGTATTGGATTAGATGCTCCATTTATACAAATCATGTATGAAAAAAATCATATTGATCGATCCAACGGTCGGTTTTTCAGAATTTTGAGAAAAAAAATGTAAAACATAATTAAAAATTATTCCATTCTATTTTTTCAAAAATTGACCGATCAGTGTGATTATTGCATGCATGATACATATAAGTGGAACATCTAAATCAACAGTCAGTTTTATAATATATTAGTTCTAAGTTGGTCAGACACACCACACTAGGAAAGAAGAAAAGAATGACTAAAAAGGGAGGTTGAATAAAATTGTTCAAAAATTTATTAAGAAATGTTGAAAATTCAGCGATATGCTTTATTTCATTCTAAAAATGTTTTTCATGAATCTCTTCTCAATCGCTTTCTCTCTCTCCATGAATTGTGTATTAAATAATAAGGTTAAAAAATGTGAAATTTAAAGAATGTTTACATAATATGTTTTCGTGTGTTTTCATTTTCAAAACCATCATCTACAATAATCGTTTGTCATTAGCTGAGTTTCTTGGAATTTATTTCTTTAAAATTCAATCTGCTTCCCACGTTTCATAACGTTCGTCTTTATATTTAACTGAAGTTATTTCGCAAGCCTTGTCCTAGAAATGAATTTCAATAATTTTATTGCCATCCTCCCGGAGTTCTCACACATCATGAGGCGTGACGCATTAAATTCATGGATGTATTAAAGTATAGAACAATACCCTTTCATTTTTCAAAACCTTTTTTTTTTTTTTTTTTGGTTTTATGCTTCACCAAATATTTCATACAAGTTTTTTTTGGACAGGATAAGCTACTACTTTTTATTTTTTATGTAAAAAAATAAAACTAAAATTGATATTTGGCCAAAAGTCCTATTTCAAAATTATCTATTGGCTAATGTCCACCTATACCTTTTTTTATTCCTAAAGTCCTAACTAAAAAAGTTTTAATGCCTAAAGTCCTGGTTTTACGTAATCTATATTTTTTGGTGACAAATATACCCTCAATAGACACGATCTTCATTTTCATTTTCATTTTCTCTTCTCCTGCGAATGTCAGATCAGATCTATTTCTGCTCAGCATTCTCTTCAAGGAACAACCCAACTGTGATGATTGGGATGACAATGGCAACGATGATGAAGATGATGCCGAATCATTCATTACTACATTATCAGAATCCAGAACCTCAATTATAATCTCCAGCGCAGAATCCACATCATCGGACACTACCTCCGGCAATTCTCCAGAACCCCCCGGGGAAACCCCATCATTCACCACCGAATTAACACCTACAACCCTCAGATGTGAGCCATGAAGAACTGTTTAGTAGTGAGATAATCCTGGCTAAGCTTGACACAAACATCAGAATCAGCAAGACAGCTTCTGGCCTTGGTGCGGTCGGTGATGAAGGCAAAGACGAAGAGGATGAGGAGGAGAGCGATGGGGATGGCCATACAGAAGAGATGGAAGGCAAGGAGGCCTGGCTTGTTCCAGTGAACGCTGACGAAGCCGGTGAGGGAAACGAGGAGGATGAGGATGCCGAGAATGACCACCGGCCACTGGCAGAAGTGGATGCATTCGTTGTCTGGTTTGGAAGCTAGCCATATTCCAGCTCCGATTATAGGAATTGGGCAGAGGAGTGCCATGAAATTTAGAACTACGGTTATGTTGTTGCTCAATCCCATGGTTTTTAGAGAGAGAAAGAAAGACATTGCTTCTTCGTTTTTTGTATTTTTTTCTAAAAAATTTTGATGCATTGAATTGCGATCTCGGCGTAGGAAGTCGGAATTCCCACATCTGCCATAGCATTTTATTAACTTTTTTTTTATTTGTTTGGTTGATTGGAAAATGTAAAGGAAAAACAAAGTTTTTTTAATTAAATTTTTGTTTGGTTGATTGGAAAATATTAGAAAAATAATTTTTTTTTTTTTTTTGGGCATAGTGACCTGCGTTTTCCAGCATAGTGACCTGCGTTTCCGGCATAGTGATCTGCATTTTCCGGCGTAGTGATCTGCGTTGGCGTAGTGACCTGCGCTTCCAGCGTAGGAAACTAACGCAGGTAGGGTGTGATGTAGTGAACCCGGGGTTGGGGGTGTAGGTGGCTTTGAAGGTTGTTAAGAAGGAGGGGTATTTTTGTCCAATTATGCCAAAAGGACTTTTGGGAAGAAAAGTCTTAATTTTAAGAGAACTTTTGACATGAAAATCTTATAATTAAGGACCTTTAGCCAAATTCCTCAATTTTTTATGTGTAGAGAGAGAACCAACGCCTTGTTTTCTGACAACTCTCAATTCTTTTCCATGTTTTAGTCTTTTAGATATACAGAAACCACTTCCAAGTTCCATTAGTTGAAAACAGAAACTAAAGTCGTCAATCAACAAAATCATACATCTGTCCGCATGAGAGACGCTTGGAGAAATCAGGTTGCAGTTCTCAAGTTAATGTGTAGAGAGAGAGAGAGAGATGTAGGAGGAAGATTTATGAACATGTATATTTGCTTCTGGCATTCCTGTCATTTTTCGTATATATAGGATCCCAACTGTTGGGACGGGAAATCCCAGGAACCAATGATATGTATATAGACTATACCAAAATTTTTTTTAAACAAATTAATCATATGATCAAACGATCTCTCTAACCCATACAAGGCGGAATAGGGTCATACTTTTGAAATCTCTCTGGTTTGATCTCGTTACAGCTTGTACTAGATAGCCTCACGATCAAATCCAAATATGCTCGACCGAAACCTTCAAGCCTTTTGTTGTATTCCTCCATATGCCAGAACACGAACAAAAAGTGGCTTTGTTCGTGAACTTCTGTTTGACGGCTGCTCTAGGGTTTGACGGCTACTATTAGGGTTTTTGATATTTTGAATGTCTAACCTTAACAGCTAAAAAACATGGCATATAAATGCACTCCCCATCTTATTTGAAATTATATTTCGAGCTCCATGTTATTAAATACTTATTTATTTCCCCAATTTAAGATTACATATACTAGTCCATTAAGTTAAATTACTGACAATTTTATTTAATTGACATCTTTAAATCTCCTTGAGACTTTCCACTTAACTTATTTGATATGTCGGATCTAAAATCCACATGCAGGGTTTGACATAATCAAATTTTATAAGCTTCCTCAAAGGGGTATCATCAATCCCTATACCGGGACGTGGATTCCGTTAATAATTAATATTCACTATACATTTAATGTCGTTACCCAATTCACTGAGGTTATTGACCTTTAAAAGATCTCACTTTTTATGAATCAAAATAACTAACACTAAATGCATGTGCATATTAAATATTTTGGGCTTAAGAACATAAGTATTCATAACAACCATGAGGTATAAATTGTTTTATATGTCAGTATAAAACAATTACCCCAAGACAGTCCTGTTCAATACACACAAGTGTACTAGCACAAGAAGTTGGAACTAAACCGTTCCCCATAGTCAAGATAGACCTACTGAAATCTTGTGCTACAATCTTACCGATGGTGTGTCCAACTCCATCTCAGATTGTGAACAATAAGCTTATATTCTACAAGAACTGATGATCTGATCTTCTGGGTGTAGGCCGAACTCTACACACCATATCATCTACTATGTAGAATAAAAGACACACATGCATAACATTAGATACATAATATAATGCAAACATTAGCTCATACAGATTCTCATTAAAATGGAAATACCAGAATTTATTGATAATTAAATATCAAGGTCCAATACATAAAAGTATGGCTTTTAGTATATAACCCTAACACCAACAACAAAAACTATGAATGTAAAAATCATATGTACATGTTCTAACTGAGTACTATGGAGGCAAGGCAAGCAATTGTTGCAATTACTTACGATATTTCTTCTTCTCGGGCGTTGAATGCACTTGTACCTTCATCTCGTATGTCTTAATCTGAAAATTTTCAAAGGCTACAGAAACTGCTTCCACCTGTATGATTTAAAACGTACCATAGATCATTCACGGATAAAATATATGCAAATTTAATTCATAATCAAACAATAATATCATTTTCTTTCACAAACCAGCTCAGGCTTTTTAGAGTACACCCTCACTATCATATCTTGATAAAATGCAGGCAGCAAGTGACTGATTTGGTCATCTGGTATGAATAATTTTTCGTCACTCTCATAATCCTGATTAGACCAAATTAAGACGTTAAAATCCATCAATGGGAAGAAAAAATGTCACTGCAGAAATAAATCAACTAGATGGCATCAAGCCATCAACCCACCCAACCTGTCAAGTGTCTAGAGGGGTTAAGGTTTGGATTGATAGATAATGTACATTTCCTCCAGATTGGCTTAAGGCTAGGGTTCTTGTTGGCCTGCCGCAAATGGCTTTTGGTTGTAGGTTTACCCCTTTTACCTTAAACAATTTAACATACCAACAATTTGATTGAGCTGAGGAAAGGTTTTTCTAAGTATTTATGGTAGTCTAATAAATCCTATAAATTGAGGATATCGGCAATCAGCGTTACAAATTATGTACTGTAATCAGATGTAAGTTGCTAATTTGCCAAAGAGGAGAACAACTTCATTCCAGAAACTCAATTCTTTGTTAAAGTTATTGGCAACTCCCCATATCACGGCATTTGCAGTACCATATAATCAGGTATGAAGCAGTGTAAAAGTGTGTACCACTTTTTAGATTTTAATATTTTAATATTTATTTTCTATTCAGGCTCGAAAAAAAGGCATTTATATATAGTGAAAGACATAAAAGGATTCAGGCAGTAAATGTGATCTTAGTACCTGGAAAAATTTGACGCTGGATGAGGGAACACATGCACAAATAAGAACACGGCATTGTTAAATGAGAATAGCATTAGCAAATCCATCAAAGAGTTGTGAGAAAATGAAGAGTGCCTCGATCATAATTGTCGATCAATTGGATCTTTCTCAAGTACCTTTCAAGAGGATTATTCCCTCCTCGTGTCAAATCAATCTTGACGTTGCTCACAGCAACATCTTCTTCTCCTAGTGTGTAACCCCACCAGCTTTCTGGTTGGGGAAAAAAAAATACTGTAAGAGATCCTACTGTTACTCTTTGAGCAAAGAACATATTGACACAAAAACGTTTAGAGGAGGACCTGGGAGCAAACAATATCTTGGGGAGTGATGAATCTGAAGTGATCTAGCTTGTCCTTTGGAACAGAAAACTCATTGCAGAACTACAAAAACATAATAAATTGTAGTGCCCTTACAATTTGTAATGAACTATTAAAGAATTATACATATAACAGTTGAGTGTCTGAAACACATCAACAATTTAAAATATTACTGAATACCTGGTACAGATCCCTTCTCCGAATGTGTAGGATCAAATCTCTAGATTCCTTGAGCTCTTGTTCAGAAGAAGTTTCAATTTTTTTTAATATCGAGTCAACTAACTGCAATTCACAGAAACATGGATAATATCATGACTTCAAAAATACAGTTAGAAGCCTTAATCAGTCACATTTATGACTAAAGTGTAAAGCTCATAAAGCTCATGATACCTTCCAGTATTCAGCTGGATCATGAACATAGGACAAAATATTAAGATAATCACTTGCTTTTAACAGTGCATCTACAAACATGAGTTCCACTGCCTGAAAAAGAAATACTAGCTGTTGGTTACCAAGTGGATCCACTGTAATATACATGGTATTAAAGGGATAAATCCACCTTATTGAATGGATAGAATTATCAGCATAAATGGTTCAAAAGGTTCAAATTCTAGAAATTCATGCAATGCTTCAATTTCAATTTTTAATGTAATTTCTGATGATTGCTATCTTGAATTTCTCAATTCACAAAAATGAATTTGTTCATAAAATTATATGCAAAACATAATGAGATTCAATTTCACATGGAGCAACCAAATGCACTTTTAGTATTCAAATTGAAATTAAAAATGAACATTCTATTATTCTATACTACAGTTGCAAATGTAAAATTCCGGATATAATAAATGCAAGTGCAGTTAGCCACCTTTACTTTTGCATGTGTATAGACTGTTCGATGCAGATCAGCACGACTGGCGAATAACTTGTGGTTTGTAAGATCTGGCCAAGTTATCAAACATGAACTGAAGAATATAATGACAATCAATATGTGAATGATAACAGAATTTTCAACAAATACTGACGATCTTTTGCACGATAACATATCTCATTATCCACAACTCGAATTGTTTCCATCAACCTGCAAGTTGCATTGAAAAACAGGGTTCTATATATTTAAAGTTACTTGTTTAACTCGACAATACTATGAGAAAGAACAGCCACATGAATGATGAACAAAAAGCTAACTATAAACTCCTTCGCTTTGATAAACATCCAATGATTTTAACTTGAAACTGAAGAATATACCTAATTACACGTTTACTAACAAGATTAAACCTTCTAAAAGATTTCCAAACATACCTTTGAAACTGAAAATTGCAGCCTAGATCACAAGCCCGAGAGTCACGAACAATGTAATCAAACCTACAATTAGATGAAGCGTCCATTAGTCTATAGTCTCAAAGCCACGCACATACCCTCTGTGTGTGTGTGAGAGAGAGAGAGAGAGAGAGAGAGAGAGATGAAATGACTTACTTGTCAAAATCAATTCCATTTCTACCATTTGCAACAATATCGTATAAGAAATGTTTCTCCGTCATGCTCTACATACATAGAGAAATAGAAAAAGGAAAATAATAAGATGCTTAAGGAATAAAATTAAGAGTCACAAGCACTAAACAAGGTTCAAAAATTGCAATGAAATACATTTTTCTTTTGGCAGACATAAGAACATAATTGCACATTAAAGTCAGTGGGGTCACAAACCAAAATTTCCCCCTTACAAAAGGGAAGAGGTGCTGCTAGGCACACTGACATAATTAAAAGAAGTAAACAAATAGAACCTTGGACTGTCAGATGACTTACCTTTGATGAAGCATGTTTAGAGCTAGTAACTATCATTTCCTGTCAAAGAACAAAAAAGTTCTATGATTGTTTTTCTCTGAGTCTTAATGTATTTAAATTCATTATTTCTATCTGCTACACATGAAAAATCAACACAAAATATTCAAGGGTCAAAGAAAACTCAGTAGCGAAATACTGCAGAGGTGCAATGATGTCTATGGCAACACGTGGCACATATTTAAGATATACATTAATCAATCCTCAGCAGAAAGAAATCTGACCAAAATAAGGGCAAGTTGAAAAATATAGGTGCTCCTGGAGTGATGTGCTCCTAGCATTCAACTCCTACTTGTGGAAGAAATTCTAAAAACTTGCATCATTCTGCTGCATGTTTGGGTTTAAATGGGGAGGAAAACAGTGCTCCAGGAGCACTTGGCTGTCAAATGAATAAACAAGATGTAGGGAAAATGGATAACCATTTAACAATAACAATTTAACCTTCACTTTCTTGACGGTTTCAGAACCAATTTCAATATTGTGCTCATCAACAATGTGGTCAATCATCTTCACGGACATTTCCTCATGAGACCTGAAAATTTTCAAGTCAAATTAATAACTAGAAGTGCTATTTTGATATCCTAAAATTGTCACATTTATAAATTAAAAAAAAAAAACACACACACACACACACAATCAATATATATATATATATATATATATATTAGGGGTGGCAAATGGGTGGATTTGGGTTGGGTCTAAATGGGTTGGGCCATAAAATGTACATGACCCATTTATGACCCATTTAACTAGTATAATATCTTGACCCATTTAGACCCATGCCCATATATCATGACCCGACCCGACCCACCAACCAATATATCATAAATCGAATTTTATTTTATTTTATTTTATTTTATTTTTTTTTTTCCGCATATGCACGCCAACAAAAAAAACTCAAAATAAAATAAAATTGCCGCATTTACCAACAAAATTTAACATGTCATATTTATACAAAATTTAACATGTCATATATATCTCGATCCATGCTCATATATCACGGGTCGACCCGACCCGCCAGCCCACATATAATGGGTCGACCCGTTTATTTATTTATAATTTAAGAAAATTTCCGCATTTAACGACAAAATTTAACATGTTATATTTAAATTCTCAACAAAAACTGCGTTCTTACAGTTATTCAAAATGTCACAATTTTGAAATCAGTTTTTTCAAAAACTAACCGTCGGATCACTGTGACTTTTTGCATGCATGACATATAAAAGAGTGACATTACTATGAGTATTTGCAGACATGACAGTTCGTAAAACTAACCGTTGGATTAGATGCCCCTCTTCTTTATGTCCTGCTTGCAAAAACTCACAGTGATCCGACGATTGGTTTTTTGAAAAGTGTCATTGTGAAAATATGTAACATTTAGCCAAAAAGAGAATCGTGTGCCCTTATGTCAAAAAAACCTTCAGTTTTATATATTTTGGCATTCTGCGCTTCTGTAGGGTTAGTTGCAAAATATATTTTAAAAAATACTCATCTTATGAATGTCATGCCTACCAAAAATAAGGATAATCCAACAGTTGGTTTTTGAAAAATTTGACTACAAAATTGTGACATTTTGAATAACTGTAAGAACGCAGTTTTAGTTGAAAATTTAAATATGACATGTAAATTTTGTTGTTAAATGCGGCAATTTTATTTTATTTTGTTGGTGTGAAAAAAAAAAAAAAAAAAAAAAAAAAAAAAAAAAA
>JAESVK010000494.1:77384-89568 GCA_017140935.1 Hamamelis virginiana | reverse complement strand
AAAAAAAAAAAAAAAAAAAAAAACGAATGGGCCGACCCATGATATATGGGTTGGTGGGTCGGGTCGATCCATGATATATGGGCATGGGTCAGGATATATATAACATGTTAAATTTTGTATATATATGACATGTTAAATTTTGTTGTTAAATGCGGTAATTTTATTTTATTTTGAGTTTTTTTTTTTTTTTTTGTTGGCATGTATATGCGAGGAAAAAAAAAAAGGTCAACCCATGATATATGGGTTGGTGGATCGGGTCGACCCATGATATATTGGCCGGCGGGTCGGGTCGACCCATGATATATGGGCATGGATCAATATATATATATATGACATGTTAAATTTTGTATATATATGATATGATAAATTTTGTTATTAAATGTGGCAATTTTATTTTATTTTGAGTTTTTTTGTTGACGTGTAAATGCGGAAAGAGGAAAAAAAAAAAAAAAAAAACGAACGGGTCGACCCATGATATATGGGCATGGGTCAAGCCATGGTAGTTAAATAGGTATATGTCCCAAACTTGAGAACAAAAATCATATAAATGAATTTAATTAGTTGGGTGCCCATTGGGCACCCATGGGTTACCCATATCCAACCCAATTATAAATGGGTTTAATTAGGTGACCCAATTATGACCCATTTATTAAAATGTATCAACCCATACCCATTACTACTAAATGGGTTTGGGTGGGTTGATGGGTTTGGGCTAATTTTGCCGCCCCTAATATATATAGATAACTGACAGAAAATACTTTGAAAAAGTCAAAAGTGCTACAGTAAAAAACAAAATTCACTGTTCACTATTCACAGAAAAAGCAGGCAAAAGTTGAAATAGTTCCAATCAGTGTGGCATACAGTCTTCTATAAATTCACACGGGGAATCAATCACGGTAGACTTCATCCGTCTATAAAAGGATTCATTTCATATTGTAATAGGCAGAGTTCATTCGAACCCTTATACAGCAGACAGACCTCCCTTCCTCTCTCCACTCTTCACAACTTCTCCATAATGTAATATTTCTGTAACAAAGCAAAAAGGCCGCTTGGTCATATCTTTTGTAAGTTTTCTTGTATTTACATTTATATAAATCATTTTCATATATGTTATATTTGTTTTCTTTTTGAATTTATCATTTATTTACTCTTATCTGGGCCTTCTTTATCTGATTGAGGAGAAGATGCCAAAGCAATCATCCTTATTTTCCTTGTTGCTTTGTTACAGAAATATTACAATATGGAGAAGTTGTGAAGAGAGGAAGAAAAGTATGTCTGTTGTATGAGGGTTCGAATAAACTCTTCCTATTACAATATAAAATGAATCCTTTTATAGACGGATGAAGTCTACTGTGATTGATTCCCCGTGTGAATGAACAGAAGACTGTCTGCCAAACTGATTGGAACTATTTCAACTTTTGCCTGCTTTTGCTGTGAATAGTGAACAGTTTACGGTAGCACTTTTGACTTTTTCAAAGTATTTTCTATCAGTTATGTCATGATATGCCGAAAGTTGCCTCGGATGCTCTGTTTGAGCTATATCTGTGAGATCCATGCGCCGAAAGCAAAGATGCTCTTTATCTGATTGAGGAGAAGATGCCAAAGCAATCATTCTCATTTTCCTATACATAATCTGTGACTGATGGAGCTTGAGTCATAGAGCGAAGATTAAATCTCCTACTGTATTGAGTTTATCATACATACATACATACATACATACATATATATACATATATATATATATATATATATATATATATATATATATATGATACCATGTACAACCCAAGAAGTAGATAGAAAATAAAACAGTTAACAAGCAATAAGCAAATTCTAATATCAATAATAAAAATTTTATATATTAATAAACCAGTAAAAACTTACCAAGTATTACTGGGAATATTCTGGATGAACTCCAAAGAAGCTTAGGAGAACAAAGTTACGGGTGAGGTTTATAACTTCAGAAGAGAAGGGGTGTAAAAACCTGAGTTGGGGTATGCATTCGACTTCCTTATATAGGAACGGAAGAGGCATTTGCCTTACAAGAGTAATTATGAACTCAAGTGAGAACAATTCTTTGTGTCGGTCACGGGAGTCAACTGTTGATTTCTTTTTGACTTGCTACAGTGCCAAATAGTAACCACTTTTTACTGTAGCAATTATTTTTTGCTGTCTTTTGATTGTCATGCATGCTTGCTTTCTGACAAGTACCCAGTAGAGACAAATCTACTTTCGGTGCTTTATCTTTTTTATTTCTGTATGGAGAAAAAAACACTACCAGAATCATATGATTTCCTATGCTCCTCGATATTCTGTAGACTCTAATAATTCATCATCATCCAAGCCTAGATCTGCTACTGAAACAAAAGAATCTTCTGCTTCATCTTCATCTTCATTATCTTCTAATTTTGAAAGAGCTGCTAGAAGATGTTTCTTCAATTCTCTTTTAGATGTTGAAGAGGCTGTTGCAAGTTGATGCATTATTTTGTTTTTGTCTAACAGGACTCTTGATGCTTCTCCTAAACCTGAGCTGGAGATAACAGGATGCTGTTTGAACCAGTTCTGAATTGCTTTGGGTGTGATATGTTCAGTATGTGAACCATCCCACCATTTTATATGAAAAGATCGTCCTAAGGATGGAACAGAGTTATTATTTGGGATGATCTCGAATTTCCAATATATTGTCCAGGATAAACTATAATGTCCATAAAATAGCAACATTTTAGAATAACCTTGATGTTGAATAGGAGGGCAGATTTTCTCCTGAAAGATCTGATACCCTTCAAGAACTTGAGGGGAAAAGATTTCTGGAGTTGGACCTAAATATTCCCACCAGCTAAGAAACCAGACTGGAATATCTATATTAACGTTTTTATCAAAATAGATCATCCATGTATGACGGAAGTTCTTATTTTGAAAATAAAAGGTATTGTACCAGGCTGTTTGGTAATCGAAATAGTTATAAGTTGGAGGCTCGAAGGTTAATGAAAACTTCTTAGGCCAGTAAAAATCTTGACCCCATGCAGTAGTTCTGCAAGTTGAATGAGTTATTTCAGTTTTGTCAGAGGCATCAAGATGATGCTTGAAAATTGCTGAACATATCACACCCAAAGCAATTCAGAACTAGTTCAAACAGCATCCTGCTATCTCCAGCTCAGGTTTAGGAGAAGCATCAAGAGTCCTGTTGGACAAAAACAAAATAATGCATCAACTTGCAACAACTTCTTCAACATCTAAAAGAGAATTGAAGAAACATCTTCTAGCAGCTCTTTCAGAATTAGAAGATAATAAAGATGAAGATATAGCAGAATATTCTTCTTGTTCAGTAGCAGATCTAGGCCTGGATGATGATGAATTATTCAAGCCAAGAGAATATCGAGGAGCATAGGAAATCATATGATTCTAGTAGTGGATTTGTCTCCATACATAAATAAAAAAGATAAAGCACCGAAAGTAGATTTATCTCTACTCGGTACTTATAACTTGTCAGAAAGCAAGCACGCGTGACAATCAAAAGACAGCAAAATATAATTGCTATAGTAAAAAGTGGTTACTATTTGGCACTGTAGCAAGTCAAAAAAAAAAAAAAAAATCAACAGTCGACTCCCGTGATCGACACAAAGAACTGTTCTCACATGAGTTCATAATTACTCTTGTAAGGTAAATGCCTCTTCCCTTCCTATATAAGAAAGTCAAATGCGTACCCCAACTCAGGTTTTTACACCCCTTCTCTTCTGAAGCTGTAAACCTCACCCATAACTTTGTTCTCCTAAGCCTCTTTGGAGTTCATCTAGAATATTCCCAGTAATACTTTGTAAGTTTTTACTGGTTTATCAATATATAAGATTCTTTTAAATTTTTCATTTATCAAATTTTATTATTAATATTAGAATTTGCTTATTGCTTATTAATTGTTTTATTTTCTATCTACTTCCTGGGTTGTACATGGTATCAAAGCCATAGGGAGTGAGTAGAAGCTAGTGTTAACTGGCCAGGGGTTAGATAGCCAACCTTGTAAGTCCCGCTTAGCCGACGGACAAGCGTTAGGGTAGTTGAGGCAGACCTTAGGACCTAGGTTAGATCGTCGAAGTAGGCAAACCTAGGGAACCAAAAGATATGAGTTTCCTCTCATGAACTCTGTCTAGGGCATCATAGTCCTTCCGAGAGGTGAAAGAAAAAGAAACAGTCAATAAATAAGAAACAAATTTTAAAAGTGATAATAAGAATTTTGACGATTGGAAAATTCCAAAAGTCTAAACAAAAGATATTTATCAGAAAGGTGACTTCGAGTACTTTGCTGATCTAAATATCAAAACAGAAGAGAGAACTATCACCCTCAAGAATGAGGTAAAAAAAATATAGATTTTTTATAAAGAGTCCATAGCTCGATATAAAACAGACAACTTTAAATTCCTACACATAGGATTAGTTCAAATAGCAGCTAAACCCATGACTAGGGAAGGTCTTGACATGTCATTAATCATGGCATTAAGAGACTGTAGGTTGCTAAACTTTGAAAAATCTATGTTAGGGGGAATACAAGTTGGCCTTCATGAAGGACCAATCTACTTTAACTGTTACCCAAAATTTTGTATAAGTCTTGAGGATGAAAATATCCTAGATGTTCTTACCCTGAACATCAAGGTTCATAACTCAAAAATTAAGAAAGGGACTTCCCCCTTTTAGTGCTCTCAAGGATCCGATACAAGGTGTTTACAACCTTTTTAGATCCAAGGGCCAAAAACTTTTCCAAAAAAGGATAAACTCTCTTAATCCAAACTAATGCAGCAAAACACGGAGAGGTTTTTACACCCCTTAGCTTCTGAAGCTGTAAACCTCACCTGAGGCATCGATCTGGACTATTTTAAAGGATTTAAGATTAGCTATGCTAAAACACTCAAGTCTAGTTGCTTTTTGCTTAATATTTCTTACTATTTTAGTGTGTTCCTCTGACCAGGCAGGGGGATCTTTTTTGAGCCTCATCAACTTGTAGTCCTTCTTCTTCTATATCAGATTCATCTGAATATAGTAGGAGACTCATAAGTTGTTTCTTTAGTTTTTCATATACTTCTAATTCATTGATTTTTTGTTTTATAGGACATTGCTTTGCATAATGGCCTTTTCTTCCTCATTTAAAACAAGCACCAAAGGACTTGTTGGGAGAGTTATTATTTTTATTAGATTTGCTGGATGATGGCTGAAGCCATTTATCAATAAAATTTTGTGAGCGTCTTTTCTGATTTGCCTTAGAATTATTTCTAGGATGATTCCGTGAAGGCCTCTTATAAAAGTTAGAAGTTGTTTTATTAGTATTATTACTTCTTTTTCTGGCTTTCTTTTCTTTTTTCTTAGCTCTTGATGAAGGAGCTAAAGATAAAGAAGAGAAACCAAATTGTTCACAGAAGAACCAAGTTCTTTCTTTCCTTCTAAATTTTTTTTTCATTTGTTGTTTTAGCTTAAGGTCAGTGCAGAGAGCAATACCTTCAGCTTGTATGGTGCTAACTATATTACCATATGTCAATTGATCATATGGAATAGTTCCATTATTTTGATCTATTAGTTTAGTTTTGATTTTATCTGCAAATAGGTTTGGAAGTCCTGATATAAACCTTTCTTTCCAGAATGGTTAATTGCAATCATTTCTCATCATAACTTTGGTGAGAAAGATATCTTTGTACCATCTAAAATCTTAAAGTTTAGGACATCTTAGAGTAGCTAAGATATCTGCAATTTTATTTATTTTGGATGGATCTCCAATAAAGTGTTTAGTTATGGCGAAGATCAGGGTTGCTACTGCATCCTCTATATCTTCTCCATCTTCAGACTTGATCGGGATACCAAGTTGATCAGTTTTAATAGCATTTAAAATTGAATTTCGTTCTTCTTGTTTAATATTGCTATCCCACCAACCCTTTAATTGTCCAGTGAAACCAGCGACAAGTGCCTGGGTGATTGCATGGTCGGAGGTATCAGGTGACTTGGTTTTGTACGCAGTACAAACCATTGTCATTTCCTGAAGAGTGTTGATTATAGGTATTCTGTCATGTTATATATATATATATATATATATATATATATATATATATATAAGAGATCCAACCCAGATAAATTATACCACTTGCAAGATATCTAAGATACTTTCGTTATCAGCTTGGGGAGTTGCTCCTTATCTTCCTAGGAAATTACTTTGGAATGAGCTTATTGTTCCTGAAGAATGGAATCCCAAAAGTTCTTCCTAAGATAGAAGATAAACAACAAGAAGAAGATAATTCTTCTACAAACATCCAAAAGTTAACTGAATACTCTGATGGAACTATTGGAATTAGTTTTTCTTCTAGAAGACATTCCTTCAGGCTTCCTAAGAAACAAGAACATATGACTTTTGAGACATCAAGGGCTTCTTGCTCTTCTGTCCCAACTAGGATATTTGAATACAAAACTACTGAACCAGAGAGTAGAAAATTCAAATATACCTAGACCATATTACACTACAGAACCTGTAGAACCTGTTGATACAGAGAATGAGTCTCAAGAGACACCACCAATGTCTCCGACACAGTTTCAAATGGATCCACAGATCTGTGTTATAGAAAAAGATTTTGTTATAGACAAAGAGTTTTTGAGAAAAGATTTTTATTGTGAAAACAATAAAAAACCTAAATAATGGTTTTTTAAAACTTTTGATAAAACTCAAAGAGATAAAATTCAAGAGAAATATTATGCTTTTATGAATAATTATAAAACCCATATCTATTTCTTTACATGGTTTGAAATATATGCTGAACAAAATTCAGTAGAATTTCCATTTGTAAAAGAAATAAATATGGCAGGTAAAAACACTACTATCTGGAAAATTGCTCAAAATACCCATAAGGAAGTCAATTCATCCTCCTATGGAAGATATTGAGATAAGTCACAGAAATAGTGTTGTTACAGCTTCTATATAAAGTTATTGAAAGCCCTTCAAATCAAACTGAAAGGTGTTTTCAAAAGATTATGGAACAAGGAAATTTTACAAATCAAAACTTAAAAACTATTGGTGATCAGTTGACTAGAGTTGAAAACCTAGTCCAGAAAGAAAAAATTCTTATTGAAAAGGCTGATGAAACACCGATATTCAAACCTCATGAAACTTCTAAAAAACATTATCAACAGTTATCTAAAACATTTTTTTCTGAAATAGAAAAAAGACTTGAAAACTTAACAGATACTGTTGCTAGAGTTCCAGATTCTCCAAAACAATCAAGAAGAACAGTTTCTGTTATTGAAAAAGCTAAACCAGAATCTGAAGATGAAGCATCTCAGATTGAAGCAGCTTTAAATGCTATAAATCATAAAATCACATCGAATAAACCTTTAAGGAATTTTTATCCTAGACCAACATATCCAGATATGCAGATGGAGGAAAGAGGAACTTTTCACCAAGCTACATATCATGGAGGTACGATCTATGAATGGAACATAGATGGTATGGCTGAGTATAATATAATCAATTATCTCCAGGAAATGACTATGTTTTGCACTGCATATAAATCAAAGTCTCCTGAGATAGGTGATCATGCTGTAGCTTCAGCATTAATTGCTGGATTTACAGGACAACTCAAGAGTTGGTGGGATAATTATCTATCAATCACTGAAAGAACAAACATTCAAAATGCTATAAAAACAGATAACACTGGAACAATTATTAAAACTGAAGATGGTGAAGATATAGAGGATGCAGTTGCAACTCTTACTTTTGCTATTGCAAAACACTTCATTGGAGATCCCTCCAAGATAAAGGATAGATCTACAGATTTGTTAACAAATTTGAGATGTCCAAAACTTCAAGATTTCAGATGGTATAAATATATGTTTCTCACCAAGGTATTGATGAGGAATGATTGTAATCAACCATTCTAGAAAGAAAAGTTTATCTCAGGATTACCAAATCTATTTGCAGAGAAAATTAGAATAAAACTTAGAGAAAAACATAATGGAACAATCCCTTATGATAATCTTACATATGGTGACATAGTAAGTACAATTCAACAAGAGGGTTTTTCATTATGTAATGACTTTAAGTTAAAACAGCAAATGAAAAAAGAAAAAATGGAAAATAGAAAAGAACTAGGATCATTCTGTGAACAGTTTGGATTCACTTCCATTAAACCTGCTCCATCAAAAACAGCTAAAAAACATAATAAAAAGGTTACTCATTCTAGTAATAAATCTGGTAATAATCAAGGTTATTATAAGAGATCTACTACTAGAAAAAGTAATAATTCTAGAACCAACAATTCTAGAAAATCAAATAATTATAAGGGTAAAGGGAAAGGCATTGAACATTGGCTCCAACCACCAACAAGTTCAAAACCTTCAACCTCAAATACTAATAGTCCTAACAAGAAACCAGGTGTTTGCTATAAATGTGACAGATTTGGTCATTATTCCAAATCATGTCTCATGAAAGCCAAGATAAATGCCCTGGATGTTAGTGAACAATTCAAAAATCTGTTAATGGCTATTCTTCTCATTTCTGATGAATCAAAAATGGTTTATGAAGAAGAAGAAGGTCTTCAAGTAGATGAAAGTGCTTCAGAAGAAGAAGAAGAAGAAAATGACGATACTTGTAAACAGGATTGTAAATGTATCAATGTAATAACTAGAGAACAAGCAGTTCTCTTAGATATTATTGATAAGATACCAGATCCACAAAATCAAAAAGAATATTTGTTAAAATTAAAAGATAGTTTAGCAGATAAACCTAAAACTCAGAGTTCAAATCAAGTCTATAATCTCAGTGAGATTCTTGGAAGATTTGAACCAAAGGATATAAAAGAAGTTACAATTCAAGATTTAAAACAAGAAGTTAATCAAGTTAAACTTGAATTAAAAGAGTTAAAACAACAATCTGAAAGCGATATTAGTAGATTAAAAACTCAGGTGAGTTTGTTACTCTTGAAACAAAAGCAAGATACAAGTTCATCTAGTGATACATCTACTAATAAATCTCCATCCAGTGAAGATGAAGAAGTTAATGAAACATCGGTTAACCCTGATGAGGATGCTTTCATTAATTTGTTAACTCGAATAACATTTCAGAAATGGAATGTTAGATTAACAATTACTATTAATAAACAGTATAAACTTGATATCATAGCATTAATTGATTCTGGTGCAGATCTCAATTCTATTCAGGAAAGATTAGTTCCTACTAAATACTTTGAGAAAACTAAAGAACAATTAAATACTGCTAATGGTTCAAAGTTACAAATCAGATATAAATTGTCAAATGCTCATGTTTGCAATAATGGAATTTGCATACAAACTCCATTCATCCTTGTTAAAGATTTAAAGCAAAGTGTAATCCTTGGAACACCTTTCTTAAATCTTCTTCATCCTTTTAAGGTTGATGATCAAGGTATATCAGCAAACATAAAAGACAAAGAATTATTCTTTCATTTTATATCTCCACCCATAGATAAAAATATAAATCTTTTAAGAGATATGGCTATATTTCCTGAAATCAATATGATACAAAGAAAGGAAAATCAGATTTTCTTTCTTAAAAAGGAAATAAAGCACAAAAAGATAGAACAACGGTTAACAAATTGGAAACTCCAACAGTCTATTCAAGATTTCAAAAAGAAACTTGAATCAGAAGTTTGTTATGACTTTCCTAATACATTTTGGGAAAGAAAGAAATATATTGTAAGGTTGCCTTACAATAAGGATTTCCAAGAACATATGATACCAACAAAAGCTCGTCCCATTCAAATGAGTGCAGAGCTTTTAGAACATTGCAAGATTGAGATACAAGATCTAATTAATAAAAAATTAATTAAAAAGAGTAAATCTCCTTGGAGTTGTGCAGCTTTTTATGTTCAGAAAAATACTGAACTTGAAAGAGGTACTCCAAGACTTGTTATCAATTATAAACCGTTAAATGATGGGCTATAATGGATAAGATATCCTCTCCCAAACAAACAAGACTTAATCAACAGATTAAGCAATGCTACAATTTTTTCAAAATTTGATATGAAATCTGGATTTTGGCAAATTTAGGTTGATGAACAAGATAGATATAAAATTGCTTTTACTGTCCCATTTGGACATTTTGAGTGGAATGTTATGCCTTTTGGTTTGAAGAATGCTCCTTCTTAGTTTCAGAATATAATGAATGATATATTCACACCATATTCAAATTTTACAATTGTTTATATTGATGATGTGTTAGTTTTCTCCACATCAATCGATCAACATTGGAAACATTTGAATATATTCTTCAATACTATCAGATATAATGGATTAGTTTTGTCCGTCTCTAAGATATCTCTTTTCCGGTCCAAGATTAGATTCTTAGGACATAACATTCATCAGGGTACTATTATTCCTATAGAGAGATCTCTCGAATTTGCAAATAAATTTCCAGATATCATTACCAACAAAACCCAGTTACAGAGATTTTTGGGTAGTCTCAATTATATTTCAGATTTCTTCCCAAATATGAGTTAGTTATGTGCTCCTCTTAGAAGAAGACTTAGGAAAAATCCTCCTGAGTGGTCTGATGAGATGACAGTAGTTAGAACCATCAAACAGAAAGCACACCGCCTCCCATATCTTAATATAGCTGATCCCTCAGCTTTTAAGATAGTCCAGACAGATGCCTTGGGCATAGGGTTTGGTGGGATTCTGTTACAGAGAGATGAAAATAACAAAAAGAGAATTGTTAGATATCATTCAGGTACTTGGAATACAGCCCAACAAAACTATTCTACAATCAAACAAGAAGTTTTGAGCATAGTTTTATGCATAAATAAATTTCAAAGCGATTTGTTAAACAAAAAGTTTTTAGTCCGCGTGGACTGCAAATCAGCAAAAGAAGTGTTACAAAAAGATGTTAAAAATCTTGCATCAAAACATATTTTGTTAGATGGCAAGCTATATTATCTATTTTCGATTTTGATATAGTATATATTAAAGGAAAATCAAATTCTGTTCCTAACTTCCTCACCCGGGAATTTCTACAAGCATCACATCGCTCCGAAGAAAGATAATGGCAAAGCCCCTCAGACCAAAAAAGACATAGGGCATCAGGCCTAATCAGTTAAAGGGCATCAGGCCCAATCAGTTATAGAGCATTTTGCTCAAAAGATACCCATTGGCCCTTTGGTCCAGTCCAAAGCGACTTATCCTATCAAAGACACAATCCCAAAACAATCTTGGGCTTCCATGGTTGATGAAGAAGAAGCTCAGCTTGCTCAAAAGATACCCATTAACATTTCCGTCACTGACCAAAACATTTTCAGATACAACTAAATCTGTGGCGGCTTCCAGCACCACTTCTCAAAAATCAAAATTTTTTTAGAAGCCTCAAAAGCTATCTATTATGGCTATTGAAAAAGAGTTATATGATTTTATAAAAGAGCCTATCAAGATAGCATATTTCATGTTTGGAAAAGATTTTCAATATCCAACCTCTGAGAAAACTCAGAAGTTTGATGAATTATTTTGGTGGATACTGAATCGGTTACATTAAAGCATTATCCAGATACAAGAGATCCAACCCAGATAAATCATACCACTTGCAAGATATCTAAGATACTTTCGTTATCAGCTTGGGGAGTTGCTCCTTATCTTCCTAGGAAATTTTCCCAGAAATTTAATCCTCAATGGTTCAACTATTGGGATTATCAGCAAGCTTGGTATAATACTTTCTTTTTCCAGAATAATGATCACCGTCATTCATGGATTTTACTAAAAAATTTTCTTTTGATATACCTTATTGGTTCATTCATTGGTGGGCACACTTTGGACCAATCCCATATATATTCCCCAAACCTGTTCTTGAAGGGTATTCGATCTTTCAAGAAAAGTTACTTGTCCCCTCTCCCCTTCAAGGTTATCCTAAATTGTTAATGTTTTATGGACAATTTGGTTTAGCTTGGATATTTAATTAGAAATATGAGATATCCCCTTCAAGTATATTTCCCAGTTTGGGAAGATCATTTCATGTTAAATGGTGGGATAACTCCAATCAGGATCATATCACAGCTAAAGCAGTTATAGAATGGTTTCACCAAAAACCAGCTACTTTCAGTATCGGCTTAGGTGAACAATCAAAGTTATTATTGGATAAAAATAAAATTGTTCGGAATTTGATAACAGCTCCTTCATCCTCCAAGAAGGATTTGAAGAAACA
>JAESVK010000494.1:17477-37384 GCA_017140935.1 Hamamelis virginiana | reverse complement strand
TAAGGGTAAATAATATCTTGAAATTTATGGACATGCCATTAACATCCTGCTGCTTCTTTGTTTCTCGCCATTTTGGGAAGTTTGTCACTTCCTAAAACATCTTGTGTAGTTTTCTTTTAGGTATTACTTGTTTGAACAGTTTTACCTTCGTGAGGATTTTTATGTCCCTAATGTTTTGTTCTTTCTTTAAATTCCAAAATCTAGTGATATTTGGTGGAATTAGTGAAATCATTTGACATGAGCCTAGCTAAGAATCTCTAACAAGGCCCATTGCTTGAACCTTTCTCGAATCCTTTTTGAACCCTATAACCATGTGGTTGAACCCGTTTGGAATACCCCTTACCCATTGTTGAATATTCATTGGTTTTGACAATCCCATCCATTTGATCGAGATACATGAGCCGGTTTGCTTGACCATCCAGAACGAAAGCTATCAGAATTCGATGAACCTTTGCAACTATTGAAGGGCATGCAAGGTGTATTTTGGGTTGACACTGAAATGGAAGTGCAAGTATGATCCAAGGAAGGGATGCACATCATTACGTTCGAAGAAGATACATGAGGTTATGAACCCCAAAAGATGTGGCCATCAGAATCAGAGTTGATATTGACTTTACGTCCCACTTTGCGATCAAAGGATTCAAGCCGATGTGTTTAAACATAATCTTCATACTAAAGTTTTTATAAATTTTTTTTTTTCTAAAAATATTTTTGAAAGCCCTCTTGGTTGTTTTTGAAAATGAGTGATATATGTGAACTACTTGTGTCGGTCCCCCTCTCTTCAAATGTACTTTTACAGTATCTGCATTAGAAGGTTCTTAAGTTGGGCTTCCTTGCCATAGGTACCCTAGTGTTGAAGTTAGGTTTCCTTGTCATAGGTACCCTGGTGTCGAGGTTCGGCTTCTTTGTCATAGGTACCCTAGTGTCGAGGTCAGGCTTCCTTGTCATAGGCATCCTTCTGTTGAAGTTAGTCTACAATATAAGATTTGGTTGATTAGAAAAATAATTGATATTGATAAGTTAGAATAACTTTTAAGGATAGAATTGTTGGCACGTGAAATTAGTGCATAGAATGATGGGTTTGAAACCTACACTAAGTGTGACACTTGTGTTGAAAAATGAAAGTGTAGCATAGAGTGATATTGAAAACTATCATTATATGTATTAGTTTATGTGTCATATAATTTAATGCCTTAAGAGTTTATAATAACTTAGCATTATTAATGATTTTGAATCCCTTTGTCATAAGGAATGTAGCTGAAAAGAAAATCCCAAGGAAATGAGTTTTGAAAATGCTTTATCAAAAACCTTGAAGGTATACTTAGTTGAAATTGATTTTTGGAATAAAACTTTCTTAGTAGCATGGAAATGTCACTAGAAAGAATAGTGTTTTTTGAAAAAACATAAGCATTACTTTTTTGAGATTTTTATCAAACATGTGATATGCACACATTTGAAATAAGTTTTGATGATATGATGAAATCATTTTAGAAAATTGTCAAAGTCAATGGAATCATGACACGGAAATTTGCTTTTGAAAAGTGGAATTTTTCCTTCCATAAAATTTGGTCGAATACTTGGTGTGCATACATTTGGAGACATGTTTTGAAAACTTGTCATGACATGTGAAACATATTTGAATCATGACATGAGAAATTGGATTTGAAAAATCAAAATTTTGTTTTCTTGGGAAATTTTATCCAATACTTGATGAGCATCATTTTAAGCTTGTAAAGCAAGAGAATAGAGCACCCAAGTTCTTCCAAATACATTCCTCATAAAGGGGAATGATCAACCAAAACTCATAGAGTAGATTTTGAACTAAAAATACCATAGAATTTGGGGATAGAAGATAGGAGTATGAGTTTACCTCTTGTCGTGAATGGGAAGATAGAAAAGTTGAGCTTGAAGCTCCAGCAATACTCTTGAGTCAGTTTCGTCATCCAAAAAACCAGGTATTGGTTAGGTGTTTAGAGAGTGCATACCTCTTGTTAGTCAAGAATTTAAAGATGTGATGTGAAAAATGGGTGAATCCCAAATGCAAGGATCAAGAGATGAATCCTAATTTTGATCTAAGGATTGATGTGTAGAATATCTTAGAGAGTAATTGGAAGTAATCTGAAAAGATGAAAGCCAATCTGAATTGATGAGGAAAAGTGAATGAAATTCACATGGTTGATATTGATGATAGTTTGCAAGAGAATGATGTGAGATAATGATTTGAAAATGATGAGCATGTAGGCAAAGCCCATATTTGACATATGGCATTCAGAATAAGAATTTTGTAAAATCCATATTTGACATATGGCATTCAGAATAAGAATTTTATTAAGTGAAGCCCATATTTGACATATGGCATTCAGAATAAGAATTTTGTTAAGTGAAGTCCATATTTGACATATGTCATAGCCCATATTTGACATATGGCAAAGTTCATATTTGACATATGAGATGTGATGATTAGAATAAAAATTTTGTTAAGTAAAGTCCATATTTGACATATGGCAAAGTTCATATTTGACATATGAGATGTGATGATTTAGAATAAGAATTTTATTAAGTAAAGTCCATATTTGACATGTGGCAAAGTT
The DNA here is from genome assembly GCA_017140935.1 of Hamamelis virginiana. Classification (NCBI taxonomy): domain Eukaryota; kingdom Viridiplantae; phylum Streptophyta; class Magnoliopsida; order Saxifragales; family Hamamelidaceae; genus Hamamelis; species Hamamelis virginiana. Next base: position 34,793 of record JAESVK010000494.1, on the reverse strand, counting down.
CATATTTGACATATGAGATGTGATGATTTAGAATATGATTTGGCGAAGTCCAGGTTTGAACGTATATGACATAGGAGATTTGATGAGTTAGAATATGATGGTTGATAGACGAAGTCTATATTTGATGAAGTGTGATTAGCAATTTTGAAGATAATTAGAAATGAGTGTGAGATTCCTTCTAAAAATATATAATTGGAAATGCAATTTCCAAAAAGATTGAAAATCCTTAAGTTGACTAGAAATGAAATTTCTAATAATGAGTCGAAGACTCTCAAATTTCTATGATAGTTGGAAATGCAATTTCCAATAGGTCCTTGAGTTAACTAGAAATGAAATTTCTAGTAATGAGTCGAAGACTCCCAAATTTTTATGATAATTGGAAATGCAATTTCCAAAAGGATTGAGAATCCTTAACTTGACTATAAATGAAATTTCTAGTGGTGAGTCGAAGACTCCCAAAATTTTATGATAATTGGAAATGCAATTTCCAAAAGTATTGAAAATCCTTAAGTTGATTAGAAATGAAATTTCTAATAATGAGTCAAAGACTCCCAAATTTTTATGATAATTGGAAATGCAATTTCCAAAAGGATTGAAAATCCTTAAGTTGACTAGAAATGAAATTTCTAGTAATGAGTCGAAGACTCTCAAATATTTTATGATAATTGGAAATGCAATTTCCAAAAAGGATTGAAGATCCTTAAGTTGACTAGAAATGAAATTTCTAGTAATGAGTTGAAAACTCTCAAATTTTTATTGGAAATGCAATTTCCAAAAAGATTGAAAATCTTCGAAATAACTAGAAGTGAAACTTCCAAGAAGAGAGAATTTGAAGCGAAGCTTTCAAAATAATTGTTGGTTAATTATCTCTATTTTGTTGTGTCAAAAATGGGATGTCTTTTGTTTTCGTTGATATTTACTTGCGAAGCCATGAACATCAACGAGGGGCTTCTGTAGACATCCATTTTTTACCATGAGTATGGTCATGAATGGTTGCCTATGATTAGAGGTGAAATAGGGTGTCAAAACCCTAAGTTGCCAGTTTTACCCTTTGTGGGTAATTAGGTAGAGGTCATTATCACATGTAAGTTTTTAGGTCAGATTGAGTCGGTTCTTTTTGCATTAGGTTTTTAGAGAGTCTAGGAACATCCCTGCAAAATTTCATGACATTCTGAGCCAGGCTTGATAGAAAATAAGGCCTTTTGTGACTGAAGGGTAGCTTTGTCTTTTGAATCACAAAAGTCCTGAATGACTGTCGATCTTGTTTCGAATGACTTCGAGGCTTTGGCATATATATTTAAGGTATGTTTGGTAACTAAGTTGATCAGTGGTAAGGCCTGTTGAGCCTTCTGGCTCACATCTGGCTCTCAAGGCTCGAAAGACCCTTTCAAAGCCCAGATTAGGGTTTCGACCGGAAGCGACCGGGATTTGATATTTTTATCAAACCAAAGCCTTCAAAGGCTTCAAAACACTTTCCTAAAATATTTTAAAACTTGTTTCAAGAAGAAGAAATGATTTCGAAAGCAATCGGTTAGCTAATTTCAAAACCCTAATTTGGGCCCGGCAGGCTCTAAACAGCTAATCGGTTGACTTTTTCCTAAACCTTTGACCTTGGTCAATGAATTTTCACTTCAAACACTTCTTAAAACATGGAGAATCGAATCATGATCGTTTCGACGCTTGAATCGTCAAATTTGGACTTAAAACAGGCCCAAACGAGCCTGCACGCCAGTGTAGAAGAATGAAATCCACTCTGCCCCACATCGCCTAAATAAAAAGCTTGCTATAGCTTTATGTACCTATAAATAGAGGACCCTGAAATCAGTTTCAAGAGACAGAATAAGCTTTAGAGAGCTAGCTTGGAGAGTAGAGGCTTGAGCAATTGCACAAGCTTCCCCCAGAGCACTCTAGCTTAAGTTTTAAAGTTTTTGAGGTCCTTAGAGTCCTTGGAGAGAAGGCTTAGAGCTTGAGGAGAAGGCTTGAAGCAAGGAGGCAGAGAAAGAGGTTAGTTTTTCTTCTTCTTTTTTCTTTTATAGTTTTCTTTTTATTAGTATGCATATGATTTAGTTTATTAGTATGCATGATAGGTTAGGGATTAGTTTATTAAAATAGTTTTCCTTTTTTTTTTTTTTTTTTTAAAATAATTTTATTTTTTTAATATTAGTTTTGTATTTTAATTATGTCTTGTTTGAATAATATGATTTGTGTTCAAGGGAGCATGCAAAGGTAAGTCCCTTCCCATTGTGATGAAATTGATTGTTTTCAAGTATGATTATTTTGATATATCATATTAGGTTGCATATTAGGCAATTTTCACTTCTTTTATTCTTTTATTTTATGGGTTTTAAACCCACTTTTTGATTACTTATAAATCTGTCCATGGATTTAAAGTAACTTAAAAGTGTATTAACTTTTTAGGCCAAAATCAACATAGAAACATGCCTAGGTTCACATAGAATAATTAGATTGCATTTAGGACACTTTCATGCATTATTTATACTTTTGATGATTTTTTTTTTTATTTTCCAGAAATTCCAGCATGCATACTTTAATGTTTTAGGTATTTAGACTAACCTAGGATTAGCTAGAAACCCTAGGATTAGGGGGATCACTTGATCCCACTTAAGACTATCATTTGTTGTAAGAATTTTTATAGTAATAGAGTTCTACTTGGTTTAGGACTCTACTTCGAGAACAACTCTAAAATTTTGAAAGTGTTTAAAATGGAATGAAATTCCATCTTTTATGCAAAGAAAAGTGTTTTGATCAAATCCAAACTCTCGAAGCTAGAGTTCTACTTGGTTTAGGACTCTACATCGAGAACAACTCTAAAATTTTGAAAGTGTTTAAAATGGAATGAAATTCCATTTTTTATGCAAAGAAAAGTGTTTTGATAAAATCCAAACTCTCGAAGTTAGAGTCCTAGATAAGATAGAATTCTTTTGGCTATATGGTTCATTACAATAGGAAAGTCTTAAGGTAATTGAACTACGTGGACTTTGATCTTTGTCAAGCAATTGATAAGGTACGTAGGCAGTCAATAGGGCGCAAGTCCAATCTTAGGTTGACTTCTAGTCTCCTAAGACCATTAGGATTATGTATATTTTCATACTATGTATTATTATTATTATATATTATATATCATATTTTGTGATTGATTAGATAACTAGGATTGTTTTGAAAAGATTTTGATAAAACCCAAACTTAATTAGGAGACCTTTAATTAGGGCAAGGTGGGTGCCTATAAGGAGATCCTTTGAACCTTCCCACTTCGTAACCTAGCCCCCGAATCCAACTTTGATTCAAAAGACCATGCTTTTCCAAAATATGGGGTCAATGTTTTATTGAAAATAAAACTCTTTTTTGTGGTTTCCTTGTTCCCTAAAAATAAGGTGGCGACTCCTAGTTTTTTACAAACTCTCATCTCTTTTTCAAAAAACCCTATCTTGAGTGGATAATAGAGAAGGATAAACATGGATAATAGAGAAGGATAATAGAGAAGGATAAATCGAGACGGATAAACATCATCCCCAATCCACTCAAGATAAACATCACCCCCAAGAGTGAACGAGAGGGCCTCCTGATCCAGGTTGGCTGGTTCACAGCGATATTTGCAACAATTCTAAAATAATTGAAAATTATTAAAATGACCTAATTAACCTAATTAACATGCCTTTAGGGCTTTAACAAAGCTTACTTTGGGGTTTAAATTTCAAAAATTTGAGCACTTACCAGTCCCTACCGTAGCCTATATATATGCTATGTTGGACAGTCTCTAGGTCAAACGAAATATTATTTTCTAAACCCTAGAGGCAGCCGCCTAACAAGAAGAGCACAAAGAGAGCCACTCTCTCTTCACGTTCTGGCATAGGAGGAATACGGTAGAAGGCTTGAAGAGCTCGAGCAGATTTCTACAGTTCGTGATTCATTGAGATCAATCCAGACAGATTTCAAAGGTACAAATTCATCTCTTTATAATAAAAGATTCGGATTTAATTTTATGGCATGATTTATATGCATTATCACGGGTTCATGGGAATTCTGCTCCCAGCACTAACTCTTCCTCTAGTCATCATATTTATCAAATCCATCATTTTTCCTGTCAAAGTTCCAACATTCCAAGTTGCTAAGCGAACCCTACCTTCTTAGACTAAATTTTTTACCTAACTAGAGCTCACAACTTCTATACGTCAATTTCACAACTTTCAACTTCTCAATTTATTTAAATAGCATGTATGTGAGCTCACAAGTAATTAATATGGATCATTATATACCCAATTGAACAAAATTATAATAATAATTTAAAATAAAAAACAAATGATTGGCACGTAAACCTCTTAAGTCTTAAATCTTAAACCAAACCCAGCTTGAGTTGTTCAATACTATATTCACACTACATTGATTCTGGCCCCAAAGACTAAAGTTGAGAAAATGAGAACCAACCTCTTGTCGTTCAGTTTTGAATCCATGCTACCAATCCAACCAAAACCAAGTTGTGAGACCTTGGGTCTTAAATGATATTGAAAAATGTTACTATCAATTCCAATACAACAAATCTGTACAAACCTACCCCTTATTAAATGAAAGGGCAAATACTGGAAACCTTTAAAGGTTTCAAAAAATATTATTAACGAACCTGATATTTCTAAAAATCTAAAATAACCAACCTCCCATGATCCTAAGAGTCATGAATCATGATGTAATTGTTAGATTCTTAGAAATCGAAGAAAAGTAACATATAATGCTATCAATCTCATTCAACCTTATAGAAACCTATTCCAACTAAAAGACTATAATAGAATCCTATTACAAGTAAAATATTATAAGAAAGCTAAATTATACTACGAAAACTAATACAACTCAAAGCCCCCCCCCCCCCTCAAACTTATGATGCAAGCCCATAATGCATCGAAAGTTTATCAAAAGACGAAACCGAGCTATAGTGTGAGCTTTGGGGAAAAAGTCAGCAACTTGAAGCAAGCTAGGACGAGATGAAGGGAAGTTAAATGGTCCCAGCATGAAGATGCTGACGAACAAAGTGGCAATCAATTTCAATATGTTTTATATGCTCAAGGAAGGCAAAGTTGTGAGCGAACTGAATAGCACTCTAATACCATGTTAGATTCTTAGGGCCTCTTCGGTTTGTGAAAATTTTCATAATTTTCATTTTCATTTTCACAAAAAAAAAAAAAAAAAAAAAAAGGGTGTTGAAAAAATGTTTGGTTGCTAAAAGTGAAAACCGTTTTCTGCAAATTGGATAAAAAAAAATATGAAAAACCTGTTTACTTAGTGAAAATTTTCACAATTTTCATTTTCTAAGAAAATTTTCTAATGAATTTCATTTTCAATTTTCAAAAAAATGAAAACTTGATCAAATTCTCTATTTTACCTCTAAAACCTGAACCTCAACGGATTTCCAAGTTGATGGTGTATTCTAAAAAATCATTCCACAAAAAATGAAAAACACCGAAATCAAATCCACCCAACAGAAGAAGAAAGACATTAAAGAAAGAAGAACTAAAGAAATTTCTCGATGACATTTTTACAAACAGTATGAACACACCATAAGAAGAAGGCTGTTAATGGAAGAACTCGAATTTCTCATGCATTTTTACAAACAATAACCTGATATAGCATATGGTGTTTGCTTGATTGAAAATTTTAATGGCTTTCATGATCTCAAATAATGTTAGTTCCTTGATTTCATTAGTATTACTAAGGAACAATATGACTAGGCTAGTATTGTCGCTACCCTCGAGAGGAATCAAACATTATGTATTGCAAGAAAATGTATCCAAATTGATCTTGTTATTGTCTTCTCTTGAAAGGATTCTCCTCTTCGACAACATTCATTGAGCTCCGCTTCAATGGTGTATAACAGGGAGAGAGAGTGCACAAGAGCAGGCCCGGCCCTGAGGAGAGGCCCAAGAGGTCGTCGCCTTAGGTAGCCAATAGGTGGCTTATTTTTAAGGGCATCCCTTCTGGTCCAAATATTACCACATCAAGCCATCAGCCCATACCCATATCTCCCAAGTCCAATCTCGAAAAAAAAAAATCAGCCCAAGTAACTTCAGCCCAAAAAAAATAATAATAATAAATCAAATTAATTAAGCCAATATGGGCATCTAGCCCATATCTCCCAAGTCTAATTCTCCCCCACACTCCCCCGACATCTCTCTGACTCTCTCTCAGTCTCTCTCTATCGCACAGCTGTAGCACATACAGTAGCGACGGCAACGAGAGACGGGCTCACGGGATCGGGACGTCGCTGCACGCCTGCAGTCTGCATAGTTCCCGGCGACGCTGTGCCACTATCTCTCTCTCTCTCTGTTTGACTCTCTCCCGGTGGCGGGACGTCGGGACTCTGCCACATAGGCTGACCGGCGGCTGGCTTGACCGCCTGAGCTCCCTTCTTCCGTTCCAACTGATCTTTAGTTTTTAGGGTTTCCTTCAGCCCAATACAAATTTTTTAGGGTTTCGTTACAATTTTTTATGGGTTTTTTGTTTATTCACTCAAAATTGAGTGATCATATTTATTCGTTACAATTAATGATCAAATTGATTCTCTTTGCTCTTTTTTTATTTGATGATTTTAAATGAATGAATGATCATATTGATTCTCTTTGCTCCGTTCCCACTTTACTGATGACTTTAAATGAGTGATCGAGTAGATTTTTTCTTTCAATTGTAGTTACAGGTTATTCTAGAGATGATTTGATGTAGGAGCAAAGGTGCAATTTTTGTTTGATTGTATTTTACCACAGAAGGGTTCTTGATAGTATTATGTTTTCAAGTTTTTTTTGAGATATGTTACAATGTTAACTAATTGAGGAGCCTTTCCAAGTGTTTAGGATTAAAAAAATGGCTTTGGTAAGGTAGTGCTGATTCTGTATGAGGCAAGGTATTTTTTTTCTAGTGTACTTGATTCGTGGGTTGTCCTGACTCGGATATAAATAAAGATAATATTGATCATTAAAATAGGTTTCAATCTTAGACAACTGACATTTATGTTTAATTATATATTTCCTCGCATTTATAAATTTTTTCCCCCTTTTAGAAAACAGAAAAAGAAGAAGTCAACTATGTTTTAGTAATTTATGGAGATAGCGATAATACTTGGATTACTCGGTTATGTTCTATTATTTAGCCTCTATTTTTTTGTTGCATTTTCGTTTAGAATATGATTTTGTTTGATATATTGGTAGCATTGATCTAAGTTTGTAATGATGATTGGAGGTTCGAGGTGAACCTATTGAAAAAACCCTCATTCTAAATTGATTGTTGTATTTCTTCTTTAATTTATTAGTTAAATTATATTTGTAATGATAACAGGAGGTTCGGGGTGAACCTATTGAAAACCCTTCTTTTGAATTGATTGTTGTAGGTCTTGTTTATTAGTTTAATCATCTTTTGTAATGATGCGTGGAGGTTTGAGGTGAGCCTATTGAAAACCCTCATTTTGAATTGATTGTTGTAGGTCTTTTTTGTTAGTTTAATTATATTTGTAATGATGATTGTAGGTTCGGGGTGAACCTATTGCAAACTCTCCTTTTAAATTGATTGTTGTAGGTCTTCTTTGTTAGTTTAATTATATTTGTAATGGTGACTAGAGGTTCGGGGTGAACCTATTGAAAACCCTCCTTTTGAATTGATTGTTGTATCATGTATGTCTTATTTATTAGTTTAATTATATTTGTAATGATGATAGGAGGTTCGGGGTGAGCCTCTTGAAAATCTGCTTTGTGAATTGATTGTTGTAGGTTTTAGCTTATGAGAAATTAATGTTCAATAACTAAAATTTTATACAAATTTTTTTTTTAGTCAATAACTAGTGGGCATCATTTTAGGAGCTCGCCTAGGGCATCCAAAATCTCAGGGCCGGTAATGTATGTATCTATGTGTACAGTAGTCATATTTGCGATTAGCCAATGTTCTTTTCTAACACAAGATGAAACTGTTTAAATTTGCTCATCAAAAAATTCAAGATGGAAACATGTTACCAATATTCTAATACAACTTGAGTTTTAAAAATAAAACAACCCAGAAATCTATGAAGCAAGATCCGTGCACAATAATGTTGCATTTGGCACAGCTTCTCAGAGGCTTTCTAAAAGTCCTTTTAGAAAGATTAGCAATGTTTCGTGAACTATTTTAAATGAGATTTTATAAAATGCCTGATGTTAGGAAGCCCATTTTGAAGCAAACTTGTCCCTTTTAAGTATATGATATGATATTATTTGGACATCTTTGTCCGTATTCTCAAAATTACCCATTGATTCATTTTAAAAATTCAAGAACCTGTCATTGTCTTCTACAACCCTTTTTTTAATTGATAGAATCTACGGAATAGGTGATTGGAGGCTCAACAGAACCACATTCAATGAAATTCGACCCAAAAAAAAAAGGGAAATATATTCATTCTTCTAAAACCAAAACAAAGAAACACATAGATTCAAAATCTTTTTTTTCCCTAAACTTTCTTAGGAACTATATAGCATTTCCAATGGGCTTCCATTTGGGGTTGCCATTCCAAATTTGGGAGCCATGCCAAGAAAAAAGGTGCTCCCACGGGATGCCATCCATGGCTCCCAAATTTGGTAATGGCATCAATGCCTCCCATATTTGGGAATTTTTTTTGGCAATAGCCATCTCCTCCCAAATACTCTACAGCATACTTCCCTCCAATTTAAAGCCCATTAGAGCACAATAGTGCCAAATATGGGAGGAGCTCCCATTCTGGCATTGTAGCACTCTCAAATATAGAAATGGAAGGCCCAAATAGAAGCTCTCCAATGGAGATGCTCTACTCTCCATTGAGCATCTCCATTGGGGAACTTCCATTTGGGTTCCCATACCCATATTTGGGAGTGCTACAATGCCAGAATGGAAGCTCCTTCCATATTTGGTAGCATTGTACTCCAACAGAGAGCTTTCATATTTAGGCTTCGCAGCTTTTTATCTCATGTATAGTTGGGTTTTTGGAGGTAAATCTAATGTGGAGTCATTTGAGAGGAGATAGTAGCTGCCAAAAAAATTTCCAAAGACAAAATGCATTGCTACCATTGCCAAATTTGGGAGCCATGGATGGCAACCCATTGGAGCACCATTTTTTGCCATGGCTCCCAAATTTGGCAATGGTAGCACCAAATTGTAACCCATTGGAGATGCTCTAATTTCAAAAAATATATGTCAATCCAAAAAACGTTAAAGCATCTAAACATCTAATTGAAAAATGAAGTTTCAATTTGAATAGAGATGTAACCACAATCTGAATAGAGAATTAACAGTAATTTTTTGTTTGATCTATAAATGTCCCATTCAAATCAAAGTTTCGTCTTTGATTCTTCTCTTTCATTGTGAAAACATGTGTGTGCGCGCGCGCGCGTGTCCACATAGAGAGAGACTTCAAAAAATGTGTAATGATGGCTTTGTACCTGATGATAGTGGAAGAGTTAAGAAAAGAGAACCACAAATTTGCAATTTTCATTTTCAAATATAATTTGTTGACTTAAGAGATATGGAAATTTAGATCAAGTACAATAAAATGATAACAAGTGTACACCTAAATAGCAAATGAAGTTAGCATTAACACACACCAAACATCATTTTTTTTTCTAAATGTCCTTTTAGAAAGTCAATTTTAGGAATCGTTTCTCCATAAAGGACGTTTTATTGTAGAAAGTTCTGCCAAATGCCACCTAAATCTTTGTTGAATATGCAAAGTAATGGAATTTCTAGAGTATAGCAACAATTTAAAAACAGCTAGACAAGGTGAAATCCATCATCGCATTAATAAAGACGGATCAAGCCATTTTCAAAGTGGAACTGTGTACCAAACCTGATAGAGGATCTAAAACATTAGGCCTGTGTTTAGGCACAAAGAAAATTCAAGAAAGGAAATGTTTTCATGTTGATTTATAATTTTAATATTACTGAGCTATATTAATGGTTTATGAAGAGTTTACACAACATAAGCCAAATGAATATGGTATGTCCAGTTTATTTCCTGGAGGAATACTATTTTCCATCATTATAGAAAAGCAAGGATGAGTGGATGACAATGATTGCGGGTTTTCAAATACAATTCACAAATCTATTTTTTTCCAAACTAAAGGAAAAGAAAATATCCTCAAAATCTTTTAGTTATCTAAGGGATCAAACATTAAACCCCATGGCATTAAATTTTGGAACTTCATAATCCAAACATAAAAGAAAGCACTTGACAATAAAATGCATATCATAAGTCATTACCATACAACTCATTCAATTGGACTACTTTTAAAACCTTCCACCCCAGCAATGTCAACAGTGATATGTACAGCGTTCAGATTTGCTGGTGAGCAGCAAATTGCTCACCACCTAGTGAGCACCAACACAATGGGCAACACGGAGGCGAAACTCAAGATCCAAGGGCCGCTGTGCAAAACGCCCTGGGTGGATGTTTTTTTGTCCTAAACAGCAACCAACAGCAGCCCCGTTAACCCCTTTTAACATTTAACTCTTCAATTTTTTGAAAAATTTGATATTCAAATTTTTCAAAAATCTTGCTCAATCACTCATTTAAATTCCATCTCTCCTTCATCACCCAAATTTCTTCTCTCTCTCCTCCATCTCTAAATTTCTTGCTCGATCTCTCACTCCTTCATCTTTAAATTTCTTGTTCCATCTCTCTCCTTCATATATAAATTTCTTGCTCAATTTATCTCGTACCTTGATTTCTCTCTCTTTGTCTCTTCACGAACACAGTAGCTTGTTCTAGTGGGTATACTTATCTCTTTTTCTCCACCTAGATCCAAATATATATATATATATATATATATATATATATATATATATATATATACTCTGTGTGTGTGTGTTCATGTATATATATATGCATGTGGCTATTGCTACAATTTGGTGTGATCGAAATGAAGTGAAAGTGAACTGAATTGAAGTGAAATTAGTTGGGGTGTATATGTGTTTGTTCATCTGTGAATATTAGTACTAAATGTTTGTTAAAATGTCGTAACCAGATTGCAGGCAAATAAGACACTCAAGATGGCATCGCTCTTCACAGTCAAGTTGATCATCGCGCCATCGCCGTTCAGGTTCATTTGCAGAGTTTGCACTATTGTGTCTGTGATAACATGTGTTTTTATAATAATATTTTATTGTGGATAAGTTATAAAAAAAATGAACTTTGAGTTATTTACGAAATTGCCATTGGATAATATATAAGTTTAAAACTTATCCTTTTTCTTATCATCCACTGCCTGGAGAATTTGAGAGAGATCGAGAGAGCTCGGGAGAGAGAAAGAGAAATCTTGTGCCAGAAATTCTCCAGAAATCACCTCCTCGTCGGTGTACGTTAGCTGCATTGCTTATTTTCTTTTTTATCCCTTTTTTTTTAGTTTTGGGTTTAAACCAATAAAATGGGTTTTCGGGTTGATTTTGATGAATTCGTGAGGAATGGATTGATGAGAAGTTTAAATCAGTTGATTTGGGGTGTTTAGGATTGTATGATGTTGGTTTGTTGAGGAAATCGGGGTTAATTTTGAGTAAAGGCTTTAATTTGAGTTTATGTGGGTTTTATGCCTAAAACTTTGTGGCTTATGTATTTTCACCGTTAGATCTTGGGATTTTTGATAAATTCAAAGTTGTTTGAGTTTATATATAATAGAAATGAAGTTTGAATGGTTGGATTGAAGTATTTTGAGGTTTTGGAGAATTTTGGATTTTCTACTGTTCGGATTTGTGCATTCTGGAATCGAAATAGTCGACTGTCTCCTCGAAACAGTCGACTGTTTGGTCAACAGAATGTTTTATTTTGTCGTTTTACTCAATTTTATGATTTTCTTTTCCCTGAGTTTATTTTAAAAAGGATTTAAAATTAAAGTTAAAGTATTTTGGAAGTCAGGGCCTAGGTTTATATTTATTTGTGCATATTATCAATTTAGGAGATTATTTGTCTATTATTTCAGATCGAGATAGATTTGTAGACAGTTCATTTGCAAACTAGAATTGCATCTGTGGAAGGAAGTCAAACCTAGAGTTCACAATGACAAAGGTAGGAATATAACGATCATCGTTAACACTGATAATATGGTTTATTGAAGTGATTTTTGTGAAATCTTCTTTGAAAATATGTTTGGACAAATACGATGCATGATAATATAGTTGTTTTGAAATGATATGTGTGGTATGGTTTATACAGATTTGATGATGGCATATGAACTAGTTTATTAAATTCATATATTTGTTGAATGCACAGATCATGAAATGATGTTTTGATAATTGTATTTATATGCCATTTATAATGATTTATGCTTGGTTGGAAAATGAGATATTATTGTTATGCAATAAATGTTTGGAAACTATATTTATTGGCTCAGTTAGTATTCAGGGGAAAATTGCCCATGGTCATGGGTGGAACCTTAGATGCGGACCCGAAGGAAATAGCCCATGCAAGTGGCTTATGTTAGTAATATGCCATAATAGCCAATCTCATTGGTGTAATTTAGGATATAAACTTGATTCATGTATTATTATTGTTATTGATTAATAATATGGGCTTTTGATTATCGTGTATTCTACTGTTATTATGTTCATGATAAGTCTTTAGAAAGAATGTCTATATAAGAACTCAAGAGTTGAGATAAGGAGACTTATATTATTAAAGACTTCTTTCTTAGATATTCCTAATCATAGGATTATTTATTGGGGCATTAATAATTCGGATAGACTAGCACAGGTTATGTCTGCTCAATGTAGAGAATGACTAGTCTCAAGTCATTTGTGTTATGACACTAGGACAAACCTGTGGGTGCTTGTTTGAGAACAAGTACACTGAATGTGATCATTGATTGAGTTTATTGAATGGAGTTTTACTTATATGTCAAACAACAACTTAGGGTTACAATGATACAAATGATCCTTAGACCTGAGGCACCATAGATGTCCAGTGTTATGGATGTTAGGATTTGATAGTACAATATATATATCCTAACTATGGAATTTTTGTATGTACTTATTGGCCCTAGTAGACCTATCATGGGGACATATAAGTGTACAACAAGGAATCTATCACTCTCAGTAAAGAGATAGAATGCCTTGTATTATTCTCAAAGATATAATTCATAGAAGTCATTGGCCAAAACAGTTGAGAATAAGAAAAGTGTTTCTTAAGTATCCCAAGATTGAATTGATATGTTGAGAATCACATACAAGATGTTAAATTAGGGTTTTGACATATTATCACATACCCAACTAATTTAAAAAGGATTGAATTGTATCTTAATTATAACTGAATGGTTCACTATGTTATATTAAACATTCACATAACCTAGGGTGTGTCTTGACATATTGTTAGATGTCAGGACTAGTAGAGGCCCAAGAGAAATTTATTTCTCAAAGGGAAATTAGAAGAGTTCTAATTTGAACCTTAAATAAAAGTGGTTTTATTTGAAGGATAATTTATTTATCCTAATTCCTATTACTAGGTTATTGTGAACCAAAGAAGTCACACACATATAGGTGCAGGCTTAGATTAAAAGAGAAGAGAGGATATAATTATAATTAAAAGTTAATTATAATTGATTAAAAATAATAAGAGTTATTATTTGGAATTAATATTCAAATAAGGAATTTTGAAACTAGGGTTCCATAATTTGAAATTTGAATTAAGTGGGACAAGGGAGCTAGCACTCCACATTAAATAGAGAAAAGGGAGGGCCGGCCCTAGTGAGCAATCATCACTTAAGGGTTTTGAGAAAACCCTAGCCGCCTCCTCTAAGCTCTCCCACTCTCTCTCTCTCATTCTCTTGGAGGCTTGACCCAGTGTGGACTATCTTGGAGGCTCTCATCTACTTGGGGTTGTTCTATATTCCTTCTAATCCTGCTCTAAGGCTATCAATGTAAGTGTTTACATTTGTTTCAAGTTTTGTTATTAGCTTATACAATGAATCATGTGATCTTGGCACAATGGTTTCCATGAAAAATTTTATTCCGCATGATTTCATGGATTCCTTTCAGTTTACCCTCGAGGAAGAACCTGATATGGTTATATTTTAGTTTGGCTACGCTAGAGGCTGGTTATCCTGAAAATAGCGACTGTAATACTTTCTGTAGAGCCAATGAGATTCTGTTTTGATTGGAAATGGTTTATGAAATATGAAAGCTCACACTTGCTTATAAATGATTTAGAAATGTTGAATGTGATTATTTTTAAATTAATCCTTGCATCGGTATTATTATTGTTAATTGAGGATAATATTTCTACTGAGCAAGTTGAAGCTCATTCTTGCTATTATGCAGCAGATTTTCAAGTGGCTGATAGTAGCTTGCATAAGCAAGTATCTTGCATTTTTCTTTTGGAGCAATAGTTTTGAGTGTATTCCTGCATTTGGTCAAGAGCGGGGATAGAGTTTTTGAATTTTATAAGAATATGTGTATATTATGATTTGTACCCATGTGCCAGGGATGTTGGCATTTTGATGTTTTATATACAGGATTGTAATTTTCCTATATGTACAGTACGAATTGGGACATATGTATGTACATTTCATTTCACGTTTTAATATAAATATTTTATTCTCTCTTGAGTATGGAAATATGAATATGCTTATCAAGTTGTATCTTCAGTTTAATGTGGAGTGTGGTTAAAACAATTCCAATTGATATGCTTAGTCTTATCTGCCATAGAATGGTTACATGTTGCCAAAGGCATAAGCAATCCTTGCCTTATGGAATGTTGATCACTTTGCTGTTACAATATCATAACTTTCCTCTTAAGGATGAAGTGGATGTTAAATCGCATACGAAGAGTGATTGTTACTCTGATACCACTTTATTGACATGAATCTACAAAAAATCGACGATATGTGGATTCATCATAGACTGCGAATGCGTTATTTACAGGAAGATGAAGGTGAAGAGCAAGATGCACAAAATGTCCTATCTCAAACACCTCAGCCACCGGTGCCAAATTATAGCATGGAATTACTTATTAGGGCTTTGCTAAGTTAATAGATGAAGTTAGCAAAATGAACAAAAATTTTACCACTTTGTCATCCCGAGTTGATGATTTGAGAAAAAATGTGGATACGTTGACTGCTGGAATTGAAGATCTTCGGGCTGAAATTGGCATGGTAAGCTTCAAAGGTAGTCGAATTCAATAGACATTTAAGAAGGGTTTCAAGGATGTTGGGCAAAAGTTCGAGGACCATGGGGAACAATTGATTGGGTTCCTAAAGAAGGCTTTTGGGGCATTGATTTGCTTGCTCTTTGTGCATGGAAATCTTATGTTTTGTGGATACTATATTGTGGATGAAAATTTTATTTTTTAGTAGTCATCTGGATAGGTTTTGTCTATTTTTTTGGGACAATTAATGAATATTTTTTGGTGTAACTAAATGGTGGGGAAAATGTGTATTGGGTGGGTATTTTGTGGTTGAACATTTTCTTGATATTTTGGAAAGGATATATATAGGTGACTCTATTTGGATGTAAGCAATATAACATGAATGTAAGCTATGTTACATGAATGAAATAGAAGTTTCTGGTTTCCAAATGGATGTGAATATCAAGATTTTGTTAGGAATGGTTGTATTGAATTGGCTATTTAGGACACTTTCTGATTTGGGTTATGCGATTGTGAACTGTAATAATTTCTAGATGTTTATGGGAAGGTAATAACAGTTTGTCAAACGCATTTAGATCGTGGTAGAGTAATATAGTCAACTATGGATTGAAGATAGTTGACTATTCCATACCTGTTATGTTAGAATATGCAATCTCATATGGAGCACAACTCCCCCAAACTCACCCAAAAACATTGCCATATACAAAATTCAGCCCACAAAATTTATTTCACGCAATAAATCAACATTCCTTATATGGATTAAAGTTAGTTAACACAACAAATCAATATTCCCTTCACTAGCATCTATTACAGTCAATTATCTAATTTCGTTAGTCGACTGTGTTGTCGCAGCCTCTACAAAAAAATAAAGTTGGGAGCAAATAGTCGACTATATTATCCGTGATCAGTCGACTGTGACATCGCATTCCAAGTCTCATTCAACCTAAATTGTCACCTGCAAGTTAAAATAACACAACAATAAAATTAGTTAACAATTTTGAAGCTATCAAGCAAGCCTAATTTCTTATTACATACAAAAAAATTTAAAAAAAATTATACATACATACAGTGTCAAATCAAGTTCAAACGGTGCACTTGGGATCCATTGCACCGGTTCATTCAAGTCTACCACCTATTACATTAAGTTAATTTAAGTTAAACATTTAAAATCACAATTTCTTCTAACATATTGACGAGAAAAAATGTTTGACAAACTCGTAACATACCTGCGATGATTGGGGTTTAGTAATGACTTGTGAGGATAAAAAAGCAGGTAGCCATCCAACATCATCATGGGTAAGAATTTGATTAACATCAAAATTGTTTGGCTCTATATGGTCAGAATTGGAGTAAATTGCTCTTGGACCACTATCCATTTGAGGAACATAACACGACATCTGTGAAGAAACATGTGTTTGACTTAGGTTGGGTGGTTGAGGAGTATATACATCATTGTCAATAT
Source organism: Hamamelis virginiana (assembly GCA_017140935.1). Classification (NCBI taxonomy): domain Eukaryota; kingdom Viridiplantae; phylum Streptophyta; class Magnoliopsida; order Saxifragales; family Hamamelidaceae; genus Hamamelis; species Hamamelis virginiana. Next base: position 18,210 of record JAESVK010000494.1, on the reverse strand, counting down.
TTTGATTCCTCTTTTGTGATTGCATAGTTTTCTGCAAAATGTAGTATGAATTATGTACGATTATTTATAGGGAAACCAAAATTCAAATAGATGAACTTACTTTTTTGCGACTTTCTTTGCCTTCGACATTGCATTCTCCATCGCATTTCTTTGTCTTTTCTTACTCCAGAAAGGATCAGTTCTCACCTTTAGTCATTTTGCTTGTTTATTGGGATTAGCTAAATTTAAAGTGCTTGACTCCCAATTATTGAGAGTAGCTGAATTCAAAGTGCTTGCCTCCCCATTATTGAGAGTTACACCAACTGAATGTGTTGTGGTAGTATTGTCAGGGCCCAAGAGTTGATCCATGTCTTTAAGAAAGATGTTTTCTACCTCATCTTGTGTTTCTCACTTTTTCCATAACATGCCGGTATGCATTATAAGATTGTGCATCTCTAACAGCCATTTTTCTGTAAAATGCACAAATGTTTCAGTACCGCTCTGATTCCTTCAATTTTCTATCCTCAACAATGGTTCGACCTTGCCTATCTTGAATTGAAGTAGACCTTGCATCTCAAGACCATCTTTTTAGAATATATTGACGAAGGAGTTTGTTAGGGTTAATGTCCTCTCTTAACACTTTTAGAGCGCATGCCTACATATAATGCCTTTCGTTTCAAACAACATACAACTGCAAAAAACCAAATCAGTAACAACATCCCGGGTCACATAATATAACCTTTGGCCACTGTGG